>BQNB010018289.1:0-68537 GCA_026074375.1 Tanacetum coccineum
CGATATATTTGTGTGAACCAATTGTCACAAATACATACCAACTATACTCAACTATGTATATATATAGGAATCAACCATCCAACACAAAATAATTAACTTAATAAAATCTACCAACTGCACATTTAAAACATAGAGTACAAGTTCATTCCTTAACCATAGAAAATTGTGTATAAAAACACAATCACATAATATGCATACATTAAATTAAATATTATGCTTGAAGCATAACAATACAACATACATGAATAAAAACCACAAAAGTCTTAATTTTCCTAGAATGCCATAGGACTTGCTTGCAAAAGGTTTGATGTAAATTATTTGGAACATGAGTGACTAAACATGAAGTATGCTGAGTTTGGAGAGATTGATAGTGGTGGAGAGTTTAGGAATTAAGGTTGTGAAAGCATGTGTTCTATGTATGAAAACATGTATTGAAGTTCATCTCTCAAGCCAAAGCTGAGTGTACGGTTATGGATACAACACAAGCATGTTGCTCCATGTGCTTCAAGTAGGTTCCATGAAATAGGATGACCAAAGAGAGGTGGTGAAGGAATTGGACGTGATGGAGTATTAAATTAGATGTCAAGTGAAGTAATTAGGGAAAGAGTGAGGGTAATGTCCATGGGTTCACTTTTTTGTGTTAAAGGTGGTGGAGGTACTCTTGGAGGAGGTGAAATTGGTGAGTTCAAGCAGCCATTGGTTGATGGAGATGTGGAAGAAGTTGGTGATTTGAGTTTGGAAGCAATGGAGGATGATGAAGTGGCCCTTATGGATGGTGTTATTGAAGGTGCATTTGGTGCACTTGGAGATGAGTGTTGATGTTTTGGTAAAGGGGTTTTAGTGTCATCTTGAGTAAGGTCAATGAATAATTGTCTTGGTGGAATTATGTTGATTTTTAGTCTTTTGAAAGGTTTGGAAGTGGAAGCTTAGTGGATACCATGGAGGTAATGGTGGTTGATGATGAATGAGGGAGATGATGAATTAGAAGTGAGAAGTGAAGGGAAATTTATTTTATGAAAATGGTTTAGAAGTAGTATGAGTTGGTGTTAGTGTAAGCATTTCCAATTATGTTCGCATTTTTTGGGTAGGAATAGCTGAGCCTAAGTAAAAGAGAGTCGAAAAGCATAAAGAAACAGTAAATCTCATGAGCAAGTAGGCCGACCCCCTTAAGTATATGGCTGGCCCCCTTATCAATAAGGGGATCACCCTTAGGAGATAAGGGGGCCGCCTATCTGATGTTTCCCAGGTTGCCCAGATTTTGAATTCTGCTAAAAATTTGTGAGGGAAATGATTTTTGAGGTTCAATTTGTAGCAAGTCCTATGTGTAAGGTAAGCATGTGACTATACATGTGTATTAAGGAAATGCATGGAATAATAATAATAATAATAATAATAATAATAATAATAATAATAATAATAATAAGATAAAATACATGTATATGGTATATTAAGCAAGAATAAGCATTAAGGAAACATGAAGATTATTACTACCATTAGATCTAAATAAGTTCAAGTTTCTCTGAATAAATCGGAATAGCATTGCATGCAAGAAAATAAGTGTTCTAAATTGAAATGTAATAAGACCACATACTCAAGAAAAAGTCTAAACAAGTTAACTAAACAAATTTATTTAAACAATTTCTTCTTCACTTATTTCTTCTTCTTTCCAAATACTCCTCTTAGTGTTATTCCAAATGACTTGAATCCACCTCTTATTTCCTCATGCATTTGTTGTTGACGATTGAGAAAAGATGTTTGTCCCTCAAAGAGAAGATCGTCACTTTGTTGTGAGGTCGTGGGAATGTTGTATGTTTGGTGAGTTAGTGGTGAAAGAGAGTTGAGGTAAGAAGTAGGGGATGGAGTACTAGCACGGGAAGTACCATTATCTTTTCTATTATTTTCATGATGAGATGAGGATCCAAAATGATGAGCGGATGATGAAGAGATGAAGTGATGGGCTTTTTGCATTCCACGATCACCTTGGGGTTTCTGAGTTTGTTTAAGAGCGAGTGGACGCATGACTCGATCAATGACATTATAAATGCCATTGTCATGATGAGGATAGATTTCCATGACGTGTCAAAAGAGACGTGTCAAGAACATACCATAAGGTAGATTAGCGGTTGGAGTAGCCTGATCACTTTCAATTCGCTTGGTAAAGAAATAAGCAAGATTATATTGTTCTTCTGATACAATATAACATGTGAGTGAGACACGCCAGAAGATGGTCCTGGTGGCCTCCTAGTCCGAACACATTCTCACAAATGAGTTCTTCCCAACGCTTCATGTCTTGTCTTAATTCTTTGGTAAGGATTTGATTTGGCGTGAGAATAACATTTTTGCTTTTGATAGTGCGGTTAGACTCAATGCGTTGAACTTGAAGAATTTAACGAATTTCGTCAGGAGTAAGAAGCTCGGTATGATATGGTCCTTCGGGATCTTGAAAGATAAAAAGAGATGTAAGATCCCATTCATTTGTGAAGATGGCTTGACCGTTGTATTGAATTATGAGAATTCAGCCAAATTCTACAAGCGATAGAGTGATGAATTCGTTTTGGATCATGAACGAGATTAGAAGATGACCGGAGTCACTTGTTTGGAGTGTGACTTGGCTATAAAAATCTAAAATTGTTAGGTTCAAGAAAAATGTTTATTATTATATGAATTGGTCTTTGTATAGTTTTGTTTAGTTTTATAGTTTTATTAGTAATTATAATGTAATAAAGTCTATCTTGGTCAAAGTTAAGTAAAGTTGACTAGGGTTTGACTAAAGTTAGGAAAATAGAATAGGATTAGCAATAAGTATAAATACCCATCTAGAAGGGGTATTTATACAAGTGTTTTACATTTTGTAATTCACTTCTCCCTCCCATTTCTATTTTCTCTTTGAAATGAAAATTTAGAAAATGATGAAAAATACTCTCTAGCTCCTTTCCTCTATTCTGACACTTTTGTATGATTACTACTATGAAAACATGACATATAACAAGTGGTATCAGATGTCGGGAGAGATCTAGTGTATGTTTTGTGATTCAAATCGAGCCTAACCGTGAGAATTTTCGATCTACAAGCTTTTGTATCGATGAACAGTAGGTTTTGTAAGGATTGGATTTATGATTTGATGAGTTTTTGATTTTAAAACGCATAATAATAGCTTTAGTAATCATCAAATTGTAGGTTTAATATCTAGAGTATGAGAAATACGTGTTTTAGATTGAATTTGATTGAAAAATATAGCTTTGATAGCTTTCGTAAGCAAGAAATAGGTTTCGGTAACTGTTTTTAGGCGGGAAAACAACTTTCGTATTTCAGTTTTGGACTTTCGTATCATAGTTTTGGTTTCGTAACTGTCATACGCAAGTGATTTCTTAGCTTTCGTAATATAGTTAAACTTTCGTAACACCAAAATAGCTTTCGTCACATAGAATTTTATCAAGTTGAAAAAGATAACATTGATATTATCATTTTAAAATGCTTAAAATCATATTGATAGATTTTTACTAGGTTTCGTAGCTAAGAATTTATGAAAGTAAGGGATTTCTTGGATTTTACGAAAGAAGAGGTTATTTGGGATTTACAAAAGGAGGTTTCGTAACTTAGAGCTTTCGGTAACCGTTTGGTTTCATAGACTATGGAAGCTTTCGTATCACTAAGGTTTTGTAAACAAGAGGTTTTGTATCAAAAGCTTGGTTTTGGTTTCATACTTCAAGGTTTCGTATCACATGTTTCATATGTAAAGGTTTCGTATCACACTTTACTATTTGAAGGTTTCGTATAAGAGGTTTCGTATTACAGTTGAGGTTTCGTAAGACTTGGTTTCATACCCAAGAGGTTTCGTAACATTGTTTTCATATTGGAAGATTTTGTATCTCATTGGAAAAGGTTTCGTAACACAGTTTTGGGGTTTCGTAAACTGTTTTAGAGGTTTCGTAACACAGTCATTGGGTATCGTAATACAGTTTCAAAGATTTCGTAACATAGTTGGTGGGTTTCGTAACACTGTTTCATAGGTTTTATATCTCATACTTTCGGTTCCGTAACACAGTTTACGAGGTTTTGTATCTTCTAATTTTGGAAAATTAAGCTTTTGTAACAAGGCTTACGTGTTACTTAGACTTTCGTAACAAATCAAGGTTACTTCATTGTAATACAAGACAAGGTTGTAATTGCTCGTTAACTTCACGATTACAAGACTTTATCTCCAAAAGGATCCAAGTTTGCATTGTAATCATTTGATACAACATCTCTACTTCAAATCAACAAACTCTAGCAGACTCAGGAGCTAATGAAAGACCTCCAATGCTTGAGAAAGGGAATTATATTCCATGGGAAAGTAGGTTCAAGCGGTTTCTAGATAATAAGCTTGAAGATGACGAGATGTGGTACTCAATACAGATTGGACCGTATAAGAGGCCAATGATTCCTAATCCAGACAACGCTAAGCAAATGATATTGGAACCATTGTCCAAAATGACTGAGGGTAACAAGAAGTAATACATTGCTGATGTGAAAGTCTTGAATTATCTTCTTCAAGCAATACCAAATGATATATACAATTCAGTGGATGCATGTAAAAATGCTAAGGATATGTGGGAACGAATTAAAAGGTTAATGTTTGGTTCTGATGTCACTAGCCATGTGAGACACTCACGTCTTATGAATGAGTTTGACAAGTTTACAGCAATAGAAGGAGAATCGTTAGAGTCCGTGTATGAAAGGTTGACAACGCTTGTGAATATTATGGATCGTAACAATATTCATCCTATTCTAGTGTCAATCAACACCAAGTTTCTTAATTGCTTGCAACCCGAATGGAGAAAATATGTTACCATGGTTTGTCACAATCAAATTGGAGATACAGTTTCATATGATGTGTTGTATGATTCTTTAGTACAATTCGAACCGCATGTTCTAGCATCCAAAGCAAAGAAAGCTGCCAAGAATCATGATCCATTAGCCCTTCTTGTTCATTCACATGCTTCTTCATCACAATCTCATGCAAATTCTTCTTATTTACCACAACCATACTATGTCACACATCCTTCATCCATTGTTGATTATGAAGATGGATATCAAGGGGAGTTACAAAGGGATTCTCAAGAAGACAAGCTTACAACTACCATGATGTTATTAGCTCGAGCAATCACTCAGAAGTTCTCCACACCTACTAATAATCATCTTCGTACTTTATCAAATACAAGAAATCAAGCTATGGTTTAGGATGGTCGAGTTGACATACAAACCAAGAATACTGGTTATGGAGGAAATGGTTATAGGAATGCAAGGAGACAAAATAAGAATCAAGCATTTAATATAGGAAATGGAAATGATGACAGCAATCACATTATTCAACGTGTTCCACGAACTGAGTCAACTCTTGGAAAGGTAAATGTTTAGTGTTATAACTGCAATGAGAAAGGCCACAATTCCTGTGATTGTCAGAAATCAAGAGTTCGTGATGCAAAGTATTTCAGAGAACAATTGTTGCTAGCTATGAAAGATGAAGCCGGAAGCATTCTGAAGGACGAAGAAAATGATTTCTTGCTCAACAACTCGTATGAAGAAGAAACAATGGAAGAGTTAACTACTGCAGTCATGTTGATGGCTCAGATTTAACCAGCTCATGGTAATACTGAGACTGTGCCATCATATGATGCAAAGGCTGTCAGTGAGGTAAATGCTTCATCCAAGATTCATGAACAAGTGAGTCATGTGAAATGTAAAACTATTATTCAAACATTTGATGATGATCAAATTGATTCTAATATCATATTTTATGATCCTTATGTGGAAAATAATGGTGGCACATCTGAACATGATTCAAATGCTCATGATGAATATCATTAAATTCAAATGTTAGCATATAATGTTCAAAGAGAAGCTAAAAATCAAAAATGATTAAACAATGAGCTTAAAAAGCAAAAATAGTTTTTGAGTAAAAAACAATTCTATGTTCAAAATATAAAGAAACGTGTAAAGAGTTAGAAAGTGAATTACAGGCTGATAAGGACACCATTGAGAGAATTTTGAAAGAAAAAGATAAAATTCAAAGTAATTTCTTTAAAATTGAAAATGAAAAGTTAATAATTCAACATGAAACTCAGTTAGCTAAAAAGGCTTTTAAAGAACGAGAAAATCAGTATCTAGAAGATATTGTTGATCTCGAAGAGAAAGTGAGTTCTCATGATCGAATTGTTTATAAAATGGGTCAATCGATTCAAACAATTCACGTGCTTGGAAAGAAACCAAATAAAGTTTATGATCCTTTTCTTAAAGCTGGTGGGTTACAAGAATCCCAAACATCTCAAGAAGGCTATTACAGCACAACCAAAAATATATGATGGTGAAAGGCTTCATAGTGCTAAATTAATAATTGATTCACCTGATTCGGAGGAAACTTTAGAGGATGCGAAAGAAAGTCGATTGAAAATGAGAAACAAAATGGTTCAAATTAACTATGGAAAATTAAACGCGCTTTATGAAATATTTGTTCCTCAACAAGAATTTTATGTTAAACAAACATATTTTTCAATTCCTTCTACGTATAATAATGGTTCTGCGTCAAAAGAAGTCACGTCGGATTTACCAATTCTAAAAATGCCAAAAGAGAGTAAATTGTTAAAAATGTTTGACACACTAGGTGTAGAAATTAACAGTTTACGAACAAGGACTGATAACACTCTTTTAGAAGATATACAACGGAGATGGATGTCTGACAGTCAAAATTCTGTAAGAGAGTTTTATAAAACTAATGTAATTCCGATGTCTGTCTCTTTATCAAAGAATTTGAAAGAACTTAAAGAAGATCTCATTGAACAAGTACAGGAAATGTTAAATATTTTTGAATCAATGGAACAGATAGTTAACGGAAAATATTCAAAAGAAAATATCCTTCAGAATGAGATTGGTTGACTTTTGGAAGTATCCTTGACAAGTGAAATTCACAATTGTGTGTTGATTTTTGTTGAAAAACAGAAAAATGAAATGTTAAAAGTTGAACTTGAGAAAAGTTCAAGTGACTCCAAAGATATCCAAGCCAATTTACTTAAAAGAATGAAAATTCTTAAAAATGATTTTAAGCGATCACAAACTCAAAGTATTGATTTTGAACTTAAACTACAACATCAAAAAAAGAAAATGGCTTGTGATGTCTCTTGGAAGTCAAAATTGTCAACAATAAATGATGAGAACGTGTTGCTAAAAACTCAAGTGGATTATGTTGTTAAAGAACGAGAAAAAATCAAACTTGAATATCAAAATCTTTTCAATTCAATAAAAGCAACACGAACTCAACATTAATAAGAGCTTGATGAGTTGATTGAACATCTTAATCAAAAGACATATGCTTATGTTGATGTGCGTGCTCAGAATCAAGATCTTTTGATAACAATATCTGAACTCAAGAATAAGCTTCAAACCGTTGACACGGGAAAGACTGTGAACACTAAGTTTGAGAAAGCTAAGACCTCATGAACACTTCTTTGTGTCACACCATTGCCTAAAAACATAGCAGTTAAGGCTAAGAAAGTGTCAAATACCAAGGTCAATACAGATAGGTCAAAACCAGTCACTTCATATCTTACACCTAAAAACGAGCAAAGTCGAAAGCACAATGCAAATGTACTTGCAAGAGGAATGTATAGAATCACAAAAACAGAGACACAGGAACCGGATTCTAAAACTAACATCAATGTTTGTAATTCCACATGCGTAGAAAGTTCTAATAGTGTTAAAAGACCAAAGTCTAAGGACACTAAATCAAATGATAGAGTCTTGAAGAACAAAAATGATAAGAGACCATCTGCACATGTTTAGAAGATGTCAAGTAGTGTTAGTATAGATTCTAATAAGCATGAAACAATGCATTCGAATGTATGTTAATCAAACGCAAGTGTATTAAGTATTAAGACTGTAAATGCTGTTAATGATGGTTCGAATATTGTTTTTGTTTCTTGTGGAAAAGATGTGTTTTTACTTTTTCATGAAAAATGTGTTGCTCCTTATGCTTTGTCTAGGAATTCTAGTGTAAAAACAGCCTTATTCACTACCCCTGCAGCAGCGAAATCTAAGAATTTAGGAGCTACTTCTGTAGTTGCAAAATCTAGATTGAGTGTTGCTAAAACCACAATAGCAACAAATAAGGTCTCTAGTGTGTTACTACTATCTTCTGATTCTAGTCAAAGTAAGACACTTAGTACACTTAGTAATTACATGAAAAACAAAATTGCAACAAGTAGAAAGTGACAAAAATGGTTTGAAAACCAACAATGTTTAAATTGAACACCCAAGAGCAAAAATGCTCAATCACTCTCTAGTGAAACAAAGAGTCGTATCCGTGTTCGCTCTACATCTAACACACCAATTACCACTCAGAAATGGGTAGCCAAATTGTCCACTCTTCCATCTGCATTTGTTTCATGTGATGCAGGTGATCTAGCTCATCCTTTGGATTGTTAATAGCATATGCTCAAAGCATATGACTGGCAATCTTCAACTACTAAAAAATTTCATTGAGAAATTCTTGGCAACAGTTCGCTTCGGGAATGATCATTTTGCTACAATCATTGATATGTTCAAGGCAATCTCATGATATATTATGTATATTACGTTGAAGGCCTTGGTCACAATTTATTTTTGGTCGGACAATTTTTTTATGGAGATTTAGAAGTAGCCTTTCGTTCAAACACGTGTTATGTTCGGAATTTGGAGGATGATGATTTGCTTATCGATTCTAGTGATTCAAATCTTTACACTATCTCTATTTTCGAGATGGCGGCTTCTTCTCAAGTGTGCTTAATGTCCATAGTCACATCAATAAAATCTTGGTTATGGCACCGCAAGCTTTCTCATTTTAATTTCGGTATCATTAACCAACTCACGTCAAAAGACCTAGTTGACGGGCTTCCGAAATTTAAGTATAACAAAGATCACTTATGTTTACCCTGTGAACAAGGTAAAAGCAAGAAAGCTTCATTTCCACTAAAATTGGTTCTGAGCACAAAGTCTAAACTTGAACTACTTCATATGGATTTGTGTGGGCTAATGAGAGTCGCAGGTATCAATGGCAAGAAATATATTTTGGTGATATTTGATGATTATTCTCAGTACATCTGGGTATATTTTCTTCACATAAAACATGAGGCTCCAGATATGATCATCGATTTCATTAATCAAGTTTAAAGGAATCTAATGGCTCAAATTTTGACGATTCGAACTGATAGTGGAACTGAATTCAAAAACGAGAAATTACGGGCATTTTATGAAAAGTTAGGTATTGTTAATAAAACTTCAATTGCTCGTATGCCTCAAAAAAATGGTGTTGTTGAATGACAAAATTGAACACTAGTTGAGGTTGTTCAAACAATGCTTATCTTTTCCAAAACTCCAAAATTTCTTTGGGCCGAAGCTATTACTACTGCTTGTTTTACTCAGAATCGCTCTATTGTACACACACGATACAATAAGACTCCTTATGAGTTGATTCGAGGAAGAAAACCCAATATTCAATAATTTCATGTATTTGGATCCCTTTGTTATCCAACAAATGTTCGTGATGATCTTAGGAAAATGAAACCAAAGGCTGACATTGGCATCTTTATTGGTTATTCTAAGTCATCACGAGGATTTCGTATCTATAACCTCCAAAACAAAAAGATAATGGAAACGATCCATGTCATGTTTGATGAACTTACACCAATGGCTATTGAATGCAACAATTCAGAACTCAGAATAAACTGCATGAATTTTCAAGATTCATTAGAAGATTCATAATCAGTGCCTTCAAAAAAAGACTTGGATAATTTGTTTGGTCCTCTGTATGAAGAATACTATGCGACAAGTTCACCAAAAGTGTCAGATAATTCCTCTGCAAATACTCTTGATAATGAAAACACTTCTTCATCATCGTCAATAGTCGTTGAAGAAGATGAAGCTCCTCAAATAGTATCTTCGTTAGCAGAACAAGTTGCCACTGAACCAAACTCTCCAGTCTTGAATGAAAATGCCGATGAATTCGTTCAAGAAGACGTTGCAGATTTTGATAGAAATGTGTTCTACAATGCACCTCTAACTCCTATGTTTGAAGAAGATGAGTCATCTTTAACATATCAAGATCCATAAAATATGCACTAGTTTCATCAAAAACATCGCTCAAGTGATAAGTGGTCTAAGAATCATCCAATTGAACAAGTGATTGGTGATACCTCAAAACCTGTAATACAAGAAATCGACTTCAAACTAATGCAGAAGTTTATATGTATGCATTAACAGTGAGTACAATTGAACCGAAAAATATCAAGGAAGCTATGCTTGATGCCAGTTGGATAGAATCCATGCAAGATGAGTTTAACCAGTTTAAACGCCTTGATTTTTAGGAACTTGTCGAATGTCCTATTGGCAAAAACATAATAGCAGTTAAATGGATTTGGAAAAACAAGACTGGTGCTGAAAACATGGTTATTCAGAACAAGTCTCGTTTTGTTGCCAAGGGATATGGTTAAGAGGAGGGCATCGATTTTGAGGAGTCTTTCGCACCAGTTGCAAGACTTGAAGCTATCAGAATTTTTAAGGCATACGCGGCTCACAAGAACTTTCCTATTTATCAAATGGACGTCAAAACGGTATTCCTGAATGGTCCACTGAAAGAGGAAGTTTTTATTCGTCAGTCGGATGGATTTGTAGATCCAGACTTTCCTAATCACGTATATCATCTTAAGAAAGCTCTATACGGTCTCAAACAAGCCCCTAGAGCCTGGTATGACAAGCTTTCCTCATTTATAATCGAACACCATTTCACAAAAGGTATTGTCGATTCAACATAGTTTACAAAAAGACACGGGGATGGCATTTTATTAGTTCAAATCTATGTCGATGACATAATTTTTGGGTCAACAAAACTAGTTTTTTCAACAAGATTTGCAAAACTAATAAAAGATAATTTTGAAATGTCAATGATCAGTGAAATGAAGTTCTTTCTCGGACTTCAGGTTCATCAGTCACACCGAGGAATCTTTATATGTCAATCACAATATACTATGGAACTTTTTAAGAAACATGGGATGGAAAAATGTGATACCATTAGCACACCAATGGCTACTGTCAAACTAGATGCAAATTTACAGGGTACCCAAGTTGATCAAACTAAATATCATAGTATGAATGGGGGACTTATGTATCTTACTGCTAGTCGACCAGACATTGCCTTTGCGACATTTATATGTGCGCGTTATTAGGCTTGCCTAACCGAAAAACACCTCAAAGAGGTTTAAAGGATCTTTCGATATCTAAGACAAACCATTAACATGGGTCTATGGTACTCAAAGGATTCTGGGTTTGAGCTAATTGCATATTCAGATGAAGACCTTGCAGGGTGTAATGATGATTTCAAAATCACATCTGGAGGCATTCAATTTCTAGAAGATAAGCTAGTCAGTTGGTCATCGAAAAAGCAAGATTGTACAGCAATGTCAACTGCAAAAGCTGAGTACGTATCATTGTCTGCATGTTGTGCTCAAGTCATTTGGATGAGGACACAACCGCTAGATTATGGATTTTGGTACACAAAGATTCCAATATACTGTGACTCACAAAGTGCAATTCCATATCTTGCAATCCGGTACAACATTCACGTACAAAACACATTAACATCCGTTATCACTTTAACAAGGAGCATGTTGAAAAAGGTACCATTGAACTTTACTTTTTCGGGACGGAATACCAACTTGTTGATCTTTTTACAAAAGCCCTTCCAAAAGAAAGGTTTGAGTATTTAGTTCATAGGATTGGTATGCGATGTATGACTCCAACTGAGTTGGAACGTCTGGCAAAGTTATCTTCTTGAATGAAAGATCATACATCAAAACAAATTGTAAATATTTTTCAAAACTGAAAATCAAATAAAAATTTGAAAAATACAAAAACATACAAATATAACTTAAAGATACAAACACATATCTTCTTCGCTTTTATCAGTTTCATAATATTGTATTTCTCAAAAAGTGGTTCTTTACATCAAAATCAATATATCATGAACTGGGGGGGAGTAAATCATTCATAAAATGATCTTTCACTGCTAAAATATGTTGTTTGCAATCAAAATTCATTCACATACTAAGGATTTCTTTAAAAACATCTTTCAAAAATTATCAATTTTGAAAAATACAAGTGTGCAAAATTGCAAGGAGTAACAATCTCTTGAATAAGTTCTTTAATTAGACATTTATTTGAGGGGGAGTTATGAAATTCTTGTTTTTCAAAAATCTTCTCAAGAATGTTCAAAACTGCAAAATTAACTATCTTTCGATAAGTTCTTGAATTCGATATTTTATTGAGAGGGAGTTATCATTTTTCAATCAAATCATCATCAGAAAATAAAATTGTATTCTCAAAAAGCAAAAATAACTTCGTTTTGAACAATTTATAAAAAAGAAATTTCAAAAGTGGATAACTATTCGAGGGGGGATATAATTTTTTAGACAAACGCGGGAACTTAACTACAAAATAACTTAAAAGGTTTGTTGAGAAAAAGTGGTCTAAATCAAAGGGGGAGTTATGAAATTTTGTTTTAATAAAAGTGCACAAAAGTATTTTTGAGCACTTAAAGTGAAAAAAATAAAAAATTATTTTACTTTCGTATGGGTGATTAATGATTACGAAAGAAACTCATGGGATTTAAAATGACAAGTTTGCAAAAACAAGTTTCGTAAGGATCAAATGGTTCACGAAAGAAACTTGAAGGTCTGAAATGACAAGTTCAAAAGATAACTTTCGTAGGGATCAAAAGAGCTTACGTAAGAAAATTGAGGGACTAAAAATGCCAAAATTGGAAAGTCATTTTCGGAAGTATAAAAGAAACAGTTTCATATGTAACCTTATCACTTTCGTAAATCAAAAGAAAAGATTTTGTAAATTCTCTGCAACAACTCGAGCTTTCGTAACGAATAAAAACACGATCCAAATCGTTTCATTGATTTTCTGTGCTAGAAAAACGTAAGAAAACGTGATCTATTTGTTTTATTGGTGCTTAATTGTTGTTATTAATTGATAAAATAGGTTTTGTATAGATCTAGGGTTTCGTACATATGAAAAGGGATTAAAAGTTAAAATTAATTGAGGCAAAACGTTAACATATGTCGTGAAACATGATTGGAATGACTTGATCACTGAAAATATCATTCGAGGACTAAGATCATTAGGTTTCGTAATCTTTCAAGTTTCGTTTTCGTAAGGTCTTATCAAAGGGTTTCGTAAACAGTAATGGCCCAAATGGGCTAGTTTCGGAAATGATATTTTGGGCTTAATAAATGGGTTTTGTAAAGCAAAGTTGGCTTTTTAGCTGGGTTTCGGAAAAAAATATAAACGGGCTAAATTTTTTTACGAATACTCAAATGGGCTCAATTGTTAAACAAAATGGCATCTTACGAAAACAAATAATAAATTTTGTTATAAAATCATATCTTTATATTGATAAATGGATCAAAAGGTAAAGATTGTGTCAGGTTTCGACCGTTTCCTGAAATTAATAGGATGAGGATTGAGCAATCTACTGACTATCCAAATATTGAAAAAGCAAGTTCAGAATGGTTTATGACTATCTATTATACTCAGTAGGGTAAATGGTCTAAGTCATGTCCGGTTTCGATCATTTTCTGCAATGAACAGAATAAGGAGTAAGTGACTTAGTGACCATCCAATTGATGTTACATTAGTGTGGTTGTATACTCGTTGTTTTCAAACATCTTTAGAAAACTTGTGATTTTAGAAAAATTATCTTAATATCTATCAAAAAGTTGTCTCTTTGTGTCACAAAGTGCTACTCTTTTACTTAAAAGGTTTCAAAGAATATAAAGTTATACTCTTGGAATTCTTAAATCATCAATGCTTGTCACGGCTTATGTTTTTGCCAAGTTGATTTTGTCTAAATAAGAGTATATCTTTATTTCTTGAAAGAGTATCATTTCACAAATGCTTTTTGGTGATGAAACTCTAAATAGAAAGAGAGATAAAATACATACGCGAAAAAGCAAATCAAAGTATGCTCGAAAAAGAAATGCCAGAGCATACAAAATGAGATTAAAAGAAAAAGACGAATAAAGCATATGGCATGTGCCCGAAAAAGCAAGAATTGGCACATGAGAAAGAAAATGATCAGAATATGCTCAAAAGGAATTGCCAAAGCATATAAAAACAGACAGAGTGGAAAGAGACAAAAATGTTATAAATGTGAATATTACAAACTTTCTCTCATTTCACTAATCAATTCATGTTATCATACAGTATTCCACATGGCTCAACAGATTGTTCTAGCTGATCAACTCGTATCTAAGTTCTAAAACATTGGGAGATGTAACAACTATGATGTGCTTCAAAGTATTCCATGCTCTCCTCAGTGCAAGATTGTTGGGCAGATATTACTTGATCATCCACTAAGCTATGCTTTAACCGCTATAGTTGATGTCCCTGTCGTATATTTACAACAATTATAGCAGACATTTCACAAAGTCTCGAACACCAAGGATACTATTAGTTTTAAGTTGGATACTCAAGAAATTACTTACACAATGGATATGTTTTAAGCTATTCTTAAACTTCCAGTAAAGACACCAGACAATCCATTTGTTGCACCTATCACCATTAAAAAATTTGAATCTTTCATGAACAAGGTTAGCTATCAAGGAGTGGTTGATAAACAAAAAATTTAGCTCAACCATAGCAAACAATGTTCAAGGTGTTCAACCGCTGCTTAACAACAAGAACATCTGGACACAATCAGACAAAGATCAACATTCTTCAATTGTTTCATGTTGTGATCAACCGAATAAATTTTGATTATGTTGCTCTTCTATGGTGGGATTTCATGAACAATGTGTTTCAGAAGAAGGAAGCCATCCAGTATCCTCGATTCATCAAGCTCATAATTGCTGATTTGATCATGAAATTCCTAAACATTCCTCAAAGGGTTGATGAGGATTATCATTCCATCAAGGATGATACTCCATTGGTTAGTACGTATACTACTGGGAATGTGCTTGTACGAGGGATGCTAATTTTAGATGAGTTCCTGACTAAGGAAATCCGTGCCACTGATGACTTTAAGGAGTATGAGACGGTGTTTGTTATAGTATATGTTCTAATGAATCAACCGCAACTAGTTTTTTCTACCTAAGGAACGCATAGGTCTACACCTAGAGCCCATAGGATACCTATCGTTTCTACTGCTAGTCCTCATGGGAAGAAAAGGAAGCAGATTGCTGGAGAATCATGTTCACCACTGAAATCTTTAAAAATAACCATTAGACAAAAGCAGGTGGTTGAAGGTGAAAAATATGATGATGACTCTAAGGATAGGTTAGATCCCGAGAGTCATAAGGAAAATCCAGAATACGTTGATGATGATGATGACGAAGAGAAGGTAGATGAAGAGAAAGATGTTGATATGGGTAGTTTGGAGACTAGGACTGAGGAGATGCAGACACCAATTCCTACACCACCTAGATCCCCTAGGATAAACTTATCTTCGGATAAGAACATTACTCAGGAATTGATAGATACTGTCCCACTCCCAACCGTAACTACATCTAAGAATCCACACTCCAAACGACATATTTCCAGTAAGTATAGTCATCTTCCAGGTGCACTTCGCAGGATGTGCAGACGTCAAGGGTATATGATTCAGAACATGGAACGAAAGTGCGTCATAACTAAATATTTCTGGAAGACTCACAAGAAAGTTGATCGAGTTCTTCATGAAATTGTACCACAACTCGCTGGAAAAGCTACAGATGACTTGATTGAAAACAACTTGAAGCCATCTATTGTTGCAACTATTATTGAAGATCGTGATGCTTTTCATTCAGAAGTACCTGATCTTGTTTCTCAAGAATTTAATGCCCAAGCACTAAAGATCATCAAAGAACTTTTCAAGAATTACGTACAAAGCAATGATATTCAAGTCTATCCTACCACAACCACATCAACCGAAACAACTTCATCAGATGATCTTCAACAACAATTGTATTTAAAGATGAAAAGAAGTCTTCAAGATTAAGCAAATGCTCCAGTCTTGTGGGGGGCTACACTAAATGATATGTTAAGTAATCAGTTCAAGAATGCTAAAGAGTATGTCTACCATTTGGAACAAGCAACAAGTTTTATAAAGAATCGGATAGTTTAGGAAAGCAGACAAGAGGATATAAGACGTCCAATACCAAGACCTCTCATATTCTTTAGACCACAAAGGAACCTAAATGAACCTCCAAGGTATTTGTATAACAAAGACCTATTCTATCTAAAGAATGGAAATACTGAGGAGAAGAAGTACATTCTTTCGCTCCATATGTTAGAAATACAAAAAAGTGTCGATCACTACCAATATAGTTAGTTGTAGCTCGTAATAAGTTGTAAGGTTAAGTTATAAAGCTAACCGGGCCAAAGGCCCATGGATAAGCCCACTAAGGGTCCATGGCCAGCCAAGACTAGAGTATAAGTACCCTCTCCATAGCTTGGAGAGGGTGTTGGTTGTTCATTTGTTATATTTTCACTAAGCTAATATTATCATTTCTCTCTCTCTCTTTAAGTGTTCATCCAACCACCTCTCTCTCTCTAAAACTCTAAGTGAATCATTCCATACTTGTGTTAAGTTATTCTACAATTGGTATCAAAAGCCATAGGGTGTTTGTGTAGGTTTTGTGTGCGTTTTATCTACTCATTTTACTAGTGTTTTTGGTTCGAATCCATTCAAAAAGTTTTCATTTTTTGAGGGTTTAAAAACCATAAAGATAATAACTTTCTTGTTTAGTTATCTTAGTATAGACAAGAAGTACAAGAAAATCTTTCAAAAACCATAAAAAATATCATCTTTTTGAGTCTTTTTGGTTAAAAAGATGGTTTTGTACCAAGAATCTTGATTTCAATTTTTTCTTGTCAAAAACGTTAAAGTTTGTGTTTTAAAGGTTCTAATAGTCTTAGATAGTTAAGTTGTACAAGAAAAATCGGGTAAAAACGTCAAAAAGTGAGTCTTTTTAAGATTTTTGATTTTTGAGTTTCGTAGTGTATTAGGCGATCTATACGTCATTTTCTATAGGCGATTTATACGTGGTCACTTGGTCAGGCGATCTATACTTCATTTTCTATAGACGATTTATACGTGGTTACTTGGTCAGGCGATCTATACTTCATTTTCTTTAGGCGATTTATACGTGGTCACTTGGTCAGGCAATCTATACTTCATTTTCTATAGGCGATTTATACGTGATCACTTGGTCAGGTGATCTATACCTAATTTCCTTAAGGCGATTTATACCACTTCTATAAAGGCGATTTATACAAGCTTTTGTAAAGGCGATTTATACCACTTTTTTAAAGGCGATTTATACCATTTTTATATAGGAGAATTACACATTTTTCTTCACAAGGGAGATTTATACGCTTGTCTAAGGAGAACTATACACTTTGTTAAGTGAATTATACGGCTGTTCTTTGATTTGTAAAATCCCGTGAAGATTCAATTTCTCAGTTTTATCAATAATTGTAAAATCCTGTGTATTTCATAAGACTCAAACTTCATTAATCAATACTCACTTTAACACAACAACCTCCAATCACTGTTCGATCATTTTAATCTTATCACATTGAAATGGATCCAATGATTTCACTTGGCCAAAAGAATACTCTTGGTGAGTACATGATACTCTCTGGTGCAGACAATCGTCCACCCATGTTGGACAAAGACCTATATGATTCTTGGAAGAGTCTAATGGAATTATACATGCAAAATAGAGACCACGGAAGAATGATACTTGAGTTAGTTGAACATGGTCCTCTCATTTGGCCTACAGTTAAAGAGAACGGTGTGATCAGAATAAAGAAATATGTTGAATTATCTGCTGCTAAGAAAATTTAAGCTGATTGTGATATGAAAGCTACAAATATCATTCTTCAAGGTCTTCCTGCTGATATCTATTCACTTGTGAATCATCACAGAATTGCTAAAGATTTATGGGATAGAGTTCAATTACTGATGCAAGGTATATCTTTGACAAAGCAGGAAAGAGAGTGTAAGCTATACGATGCATTTGATAAGTTTACTCACATCAAGGGGGATTACTTCACACGTATTACTTGCAATTTACTTAGCTGATTAATGACATGAACATCTACAAGATAAAGTTAATACCAAGTTCTTAAACAGTCTTCCACCTAAATGGAGTAAGTTTGTGACTGATGTCAAGCTTGTTAAAGATTTACATACTTCCAACTTTGATCAACTTCATGCATATCTTGAACAACATGAACTCCATGCAAATGAAGTCCGTATTATGCGTGAACGCAATCAAGATCCACTTGAATTCGTTGCAAATCAGCAGATGACACCACCTCACTTCAACACTTATCAATCTTCTTACAACAATCCTCAACTTCAACAACAGTTTTCACCATCACAACAGTTTTCACCATCACAACATGCATCAATTCAACCTAATCAACATTACTCATCTCATTATCCATCACAAACTCAATTCAATCATTCATCCATTCCACCATCACATACATTACAGTCTCAAATGAATCATCAAATCTCAACTGTTCCTCAAGTAATTCCACAAGTTGCTTATCAATCACCTCAAGCTCCTACACAAATTATGACTGAGTCACCGTTTGTAGACTCAGGTTTTGTTGTTCCTGTGTTTTCTCCTAGAGATGATCCAATTGCTTGTCTCAATAAAGCAATGGCTTTTCTAACAGTTGTAGCTTCGTCAAGGTTCCCTACTACCAATAATCAATTCAGAACTTCCTCTAATCCAAGAAACCAAGCCACTATTCAAGATGGCAGGGTTACAGTGCAATAAGTTCAGGGAAGACAAGGGCAAAATTATTCTGATACAACATATAAGGGAAATGCTACTAGTTCAAGGGGAAATACAACAAGTGGACAAGCAAGAGTTGTTAAATGCTACAACTGCCAAGGTGAAGGACATATGGCTAGGCAATGCACTCAGCCAAAGTGACCAAGGAATGCTGCATGGTATAAGGAGAAAGCAATGTTAGCAGAAGCTCAGGAAGCTGGACAAATATTGGATGAGGAGCAACTCGCATTTCTTGCAGATCCAGGAATTCCAGCAAGTCAAACTCAGACAGTCATTCCTCACAATGCTACTTTTCAGACTGAGGATCTTGATACTTATGATTCTGATTGTGATGATCTCTCGAGTGTACAAGCAATTCTTATGGCCAACATTTCTAACTATGGTTCTGACGTTATCTTAGAGGTACTAAATTCTGAAACCTATCTAAATGATATGGATAATCAAAGTGTGCATGCATTGCAGGATTTTGAACAATCACTAGTTATGGATTTTACAGATAACGAGATATCTAGTGATAGCAATATCATTCCATATTCTCAATATTTGCAAGAAACACAACAGGCAACTGTTCAAGATACTAATTTGCAGGCACAACAAGATTCAATGATTTTATCTGTGATTGAACAAATGTCAGAACAAATGATTAATCATGTTAATAATTGGGAAAAGGCTAATAAGGAACAGAATAATGAATCAATAACCGCTGAGCTAGAGAGATATAAGGAAAGGGTCAAAACTTTTGAACAACGTCTTAATATTGATTTAAGCAGTCGTGAAAAAATGATTGATTCTCAAATGGATGATATGATTAGGGAGAAACTTGCACTCAAAGAACAAATTGACTCACTTGAGCAAAATCTTTCTAAACAAATCAAAGAAAAGGAATCTTTATTCAAAACTTTTACAGTTTTCAAAAATGAATCCAAAGAAAAAGAAAATAAATATATGGAAAATGAAATTGATTTGGAAAAGAAGATTAAGGAACTTGATAATATTGTTTATAAAGTGGGTCAATCTGCTCAGACAGTGCACATGTTAACTAAGCCGCAAGCGTTTTATGATAATACACACAAACAAGCTCTAGGTTATCAAAATCCGTTTTACCTTAGGAAAGCTCAGCGGATAAAACCAACCTTGTATGATGGTGCTGTTATATCTAAAACACATGTTGCTATGCCTGTGATTGATGATGAAGAAACATTGATTTTGGAAGAAGAGAGTCGATCAAAAATGTTTGAAAAGGCAAAGGATCCTGAAGTTATTGCAAAGAAAATTTCTCATAAACCTATTGATTATGAAAAATTAAATAGCCTAATTGAAGATTTTGAAACACGTTTTTCTCCACAACAAGAATTATCGGCTGAACAAGCGTTTTGGTTTCATACGTTCAATCCTACCATTGAACCTTCTTACTCACCACCTGTCATAGTGGATGTTCCCAGTGAACTACCTAAGGTGAGTTTGGTGAATGCAAGCCTTAAAAAGCTTAAATTCCACCTCACCCAGTTTGACTCTGTGGTAAAGAAGAGGACAACACCTAGTGCTCTTGAAGAAGGTGAATGGGGGTTTGAACATACAAAAGCTGTTTTTAACAATGAAATTATTCCATTTCTAAAATCTTTAAAAGACATCTTCAATGTGTTTGATAAAGATCTTCTAAATGAAATAACGGAAGTACAAACAGTTTTTGATCAAATGGAAGCGTCTGTTCAACAGTTTTCAGTTGATAAAAAATGTTTGGAAATTGCTAAGAAAGAAATTCTTTTGGAAAATGATCGACTCTTACAAAAAGTCATGTCTCAAGATGTTCTGATAACTGTGATGAATTCTATGTCTTTGAATAATGATTCTGTGAATGTGAAAATGCAAAAGTGTGAATTGTGTGAAAAGTGTTTGAATCTTGATGCTGAGCTTTCCAAATCAAAACAAGCATATAATGATCTTTTGAAAAATCACTCACAACTTGAAAAACATTGTATTTCTCTCGAAGTGTCAATGCAATTAAAACAAGAAGTTTTTCAAAACGATGAATCTTGCGTTAATCAAAATGCTGTTGAAATTCAAGAATATTTTGAAATCAATGATTTGAAAGCTCGGCTACAAGACAAAGACACGACCATTTCTAAGTTGAAGGATACCATCAAATCCTTGAAAAAGAATACTAAGGAAAAGAATGTTAATCATGATAAATGTGATCTTGAGCCCATAAATGAGGAATTGGAGAATAGTGTGGCAAAATTACTTTCAGAAAACGAGCAACTTTGGAATGAAATTAATCATGTGAAACAGGTTTTTAAAGATCAGTTTGACTCAATCAAACAGACACGTGTTCGTCATAAAGAACAGTGTGACTCTTTAATTAACAAACTGAACTTAAAATCTGTGGAGAATGAGGATTTAAAAGCTCAAATTCAAGATAAGGTTTTGTGATAACTATCATTGAAAAACAATTTACGAAATTAAATGGGCAGAAATTGTTGAAAAATGTTGTACATATTCCTTAGCCACCATTATTGCTCCAGGCATGTTCAAGCTTGATTTAGTACTGTTGCCTCCTAGGTTATTGCAAAATAGGGAAGTTCGCATAAACTATCTTAGGAACACTCAAGAATAAGCTAATATTATTCAAGAAATAGTCAAACAAGTTAAGGCAAAACAACCTTTAGATGGCGATTTAGACCTTGCTTGTAAGTATGCCACAAGAATTCAGGAGTTGCTTGTATATGTTCAAGATACGTGCCCTAATGCGATAACACCTAGTACTAAGAAGGTTGCTGTCACACCCATGAACAATGTCAAGAAAGTTAGGCTTGCTGAACCTCTCACATCCTCAAGCAACATTAAACAGGTAGAGTCTTCTAATACTTCAGATTCTAACATACCTATGTTGTCTTCTACAAGAGTGAAGTGTTCTACTAGTATTTGCGGATCAAAGCCTCTAGGAAATAAAAGGAATGATAGGATCTCGCAAACACCAAGTAGGAACAAGAAGAATAAAGTAGAAGCCCAACCTAGGAAAGTTAATAAAATGGATCGTGTTGTTAAACCTATTTGTGATGTTGATGTTAAGCAGTCTCTATCAAATGCGAATTCTGATATTCTTTGTGCTACTTGTAATAAATCTATGTTTGATGCTGTTCATGATAAATGTCTTCTTGATCTTGTGCAAAATGGGAATAACCATGCTAAATCTTCTAAGAAACATAAAAAGCAAAATATTTGGAAACCTACGGGTTATGTATTCACTGAAGTAGGATTTAAGTGGAAACCAACAGGCAGAACTTTCATTATAGTTGGTAACTCGTTCCCTTTAACTAGGTTCACCTCAACTAACGTAGTGCCTCCTAAGCAAACCACTTCCCACTCAGATGATATACAAAAACCAGAGTTAAAAGTCTATAGCAGGATACCTAAAAATGTTAAAAACATAGGTTCAAGTAAAAGAGCTAAGATTGTAGAATCTAAGAATGTTAACCACTCGGAACCCAATCAAACTTGGGGATCCAATGCTACAGATATTCCATCGTCTTCTTCTCTTGTCATGACAGGTTGTCCAGATTGTACTCTGGTATCTGGACTTCGGATGTTCGAAACATATGACAGGGAATCGCTCTCAGCTCATGAACTTTGTCAGTAAATTTTTGGGTACTGTTAGATTCGGGAACAACCAGATTGCAAGAATTATAGGGTATGGTGACTATCAGCTGGGAAATGTTATTATCTAAAGGGTATACTACGTTGAGGGGCTTGGACATAATTTTTTTTCTATTGGCCAATTTTGTGATACGGATCTTAAAGTTGCATTTCGGAAAAACACTTGCTTTATTCGTAATTTAGAAGGTGTTGATCTACTTTCAGGGTCCCGTGACACAAATTTGTACACAATTTCTCTTGATGACATGCTTAAATCATCTCCGGTCTGTCTTCTATCTAAAGCGTCAAAGACTAAGAGCTGGTTATGGCACCATCGGTTATCTTATCTTAACTTTGGTTCTTTGAACAAGCTAGCTAAAGACGGTCTTGCAAGAGGAATTCCTAGGCTTAAATTTCAGAAAGATCATTTGTGTTCAGCATGTGCATTAGGGAAAAGTAAGAAAACCTCTCATCAACCCAAAGCAGAAGACATTAACCAAGAGAAACTATATCTTTTGCATATGGATTTATGTGGCCCGATGCGTGTGGCTAGTATTAACGGGAAGAGGTATATCTTAGTGATAGTCGATGATTACTCAAGATTTACCTGGGTTAGATTTTTGAAGACAAAAGATGAAGCTCCGGCAGCCATCATCAAATGCATCAAAAATATTCAAGTTCGTTTGAAAGCCACAGTCTGACATGTTCGAACAGATAATGGAACCGAATTTGTCAATCAGACACTTCGTGAATGGTATGAAAATCGTTTGGCATTCGACATCAAACTTCGTAGCTCGCCACTCCATCAAGCAAAATGGTGTAGTCTAAAGGTAATAATCGACTCTTGTTGAAGTTGCTAGAACAATGCTATCCTTCTAAAGTCCATTATTTCTCGGGCAAAAAAACTATCTTACAGTTGTTTACCCAAACCGTTCTTTGATACGCTCCGATACAAACCAAAACTCCCATACGAGCTTATGCAAAAGCTATTGAGGATCTGGGTAAAATTTGATGCAAAGCAGACATAGGGATTTTTGTTGGTTACGTGCCTGCCCAAATGAAAGCGTTTAGAATCTACAAAGAAGGACCCGGATAATACTGAAAAACAATCCATGTAACGCTTCGATGAGCTATAGCTATGGCTTCTGAACATTCAGCTTCAGGACACCGGGGCTTCAAGGAATGACTCCTACTACACCCAGTACAGGACTCGTATCAAACCCTGTTTCTCAACAACCCCCCCCCCCCACCCCCCCCCCCATGGTATTTCACAATTAGGATGACTGGATCGTTTGTTTCTACCAATGTTTGATGATACTTTAATCCTCCACAATTATAGTATCTCTGTTCAAGAAGCTTCCCGCTACAGAGTGAGTATTAGCTGATTCTCCTGTGTCTACTTTAATTGACTAGGATGCTCCATCAATAAGTATTCCAACTATCACAAGGAACCAAGAAAATTCTCTAATCATTTCTCAGGTTTTGAGAATCACCAAAACACCAACATTTAATGATGTATCTCTTAATGAATCTCCTAATGAAGCGGACTCGATATCTCATGGATCTCATCTAATGTTAGAACAAATTCCAAACTCCATTTGAACCACCTTTGCGTAGATGGACTAAGGATCATCCTATAGCAAACGTGATCGGTGATCCTTCTCGCTCTGTATCTATAAGGAAGCAACTTAAAACCGATGCCATGTGGTGTTATTTTGATGCCTTCCTTACTTTAGTAGAACCAAAGAACTTCAGATAAGCAATGACCGAAACATCATAGATCGATGCAATGCAAGAAGAAATTCATGAATTTGAAAGACTTGAAGTTTGGGAATTGGTGCCGTGTTCAGATAGCGTATTCTTGATCAAACTCAAATGGATTTATAAGGTCAAAACAGATGAATCTGGTAGGGTACTAAAGAATAAGGCTCGACTAGTTGCTCAAGGATTCAGACAAGAAGAGCGTATCGATTCCAAAGAATCATTTGCACTGGTTGCTAGAATTGAGGCCATTCGTATCTTCGTAGCATATGCCGCTCACAAGAATATGATAATCTACCAAATGGACATCAAAATGGATTTCTTAAATGGTGAGCTCAAAGAAGAGGTCTACGTTTCTCAACCAGAAGGATTTGTTGATCAGGACAACCCATCGCATGTGTACAAGCTCAAAAAGGCTCTTTACGATCTAAAACAAGCACCACGTGCATGGTATGATATGCTGTCAAGCTTCCTCATCTCTTAACAATTCTAAAAAGGTGCAATTTATGCAACACTCTTCACACGACATCTTGGAAACGACATATTACTAGTACAAATTTATGTTGACGATATAATATTTGCATCAACTAATACTGTCTTGTGTGATGAGTTTGCTAATCAGATGACCAATAAGTTTAAGATGTCGATGATGGGGCAAATGTCATTCTTTTTAAGATTACAAATATCTTAAAGTTCTAGAGTCATATTCATAAACCAATCTAAATATGCTTCTGAAATTGTTAAAAATATGGTTTGCATACTACTGATTCTGTCGACACACCCATGATTGAAAACAAAAATATGGAAGAAGATCTACAGGGGAAACCAGTTCTTGCTACACTTTACCGTGGCATGATTGGATCCTTAATGTATCTTACAGCCAATAGACCTGACCTTAACTATGATGTCTGCTTATGTACCTGGTATCAGGCTAAGCCTACCGAAAAGCACTTACAAGCGGTGAAACAGATCTTTCGATACCTTAACGGAACCATTAACATGGGACTATGGTACTCGAAGGATACTGATATGTCACTCACAACTTATGCAGATGCCGATCACGCATGGTGTCAGGACACTAGACGTAGTACATCGAGAAGAGCTCAGTTCTTAGGTGACAAACTTGTTAGCTGGTCATCAAAGAAATAAAAGATCACTGCTATCTCGAGTACAGAGGCTGAATATATTACCTTGTTTGGATGTTGCTCACAAATCCTATGGATGCGTTTACAACTAATAGACTATGGTTTTAAATTCAATAAGATTCCTCTGTACTGCGACAACAAGAGTGCGATTGCTTTATGCTGCAACAATGTTTAACATTCAAGAGCTAAGCACATCGATATTCGCTACCATTTCATAAAGGAGCAAGTGGAGAATGGAATCGTGGAACTATACTTTATCCGGACTGAATAACAACTGGCTGACATCTTTACTAAACCGTTGCCTCGAGAGAGATTTAACTTCTTGATCGATAAGCTTGTTATGAGAAGCATGTCTCCAGAAATGTTGAAATGTCTGGCAGAGGAAACGGACGAGTGATGGTGGTAACTCATATCCTGTATATATGTACATATGAAAGCAAAAAAAATCCAAAAAGATTTTTCTTTTATAAAATTTTACAAAAACAAAAGAAAAAAAATAAAAAATTAGAAAAATATAAAAATATGTATCTCTAACATGTCTTCTGAAAATCGATAACATTTACGGCCTTAGAAATGTCATTCAATAATGATACGAGTCTGTAAATGAAGTTCGAGCAGAAGTTTCAAAAGCTTTCAAAACATGCCAAAATGGCTTGCTATTATTTTCGATAGTAACCCGGTCTTCATTTTAAAGGCAAGTATTTCAAAAAGAAAACTTGACCTCTCAACGTTAATTTATTCTCGGGCATGGTCTACTTTATGACCATGCAAAGGCTTGTGATTACTTTGCATAACAACCCGTGCTTCTTATAATCCATAAGTATGCAACTTAAATAGGGCTTATTTGATAACATGTTTAATTTCTATGGGTATTAATGCAAAATGGTGAGACTTTTTCTTGTTTACAGAAACCTTAGGGACTAAGTTTTGCTTTTGCTAAACTTGAATGTTCCATAGATAGGTTTTTAAGAAAATTGAAGGTGCCATTAAAACCTTGGGGGCATTTATGCCAAAACACCATAGTTTTAAACTTATACTCCCTCCCCATCACTTTACCTATCGTCACATACACACTCACCTTAAACCTCCATTGTTGACTTTCAAAACCTCAAGAACTCGCTCAATTCTCATTATTAAGCTAAAAGGTACACTTATCGATGCTAAAGCTTCTATAAATTGACCAAATCTTGACCATTCATTCGAAAAACCCTAAAACTCGATTTAAATTGCATCACCTTCAAAAGTGTATAAAATCTCAAATTGATTAAGGGGTTTTGGTCCTATAGGGGTCTAGTTGATGCATGATAAGTGTAGAATAACAACATATCTATTTATGCATAAAAGGCCCAAATAAACCCAAAACGGATCAAAAAAAATGCAAAATGTGCTTGTATCTGAGTTTTATGTGTGCAGGTATGGATATGTCAAATATTGCAAGAAATCAGTCAAGAACGAACACGAGAACGGATGAGTGATCAAGAAGCTAAAGAAATCAGAGCCGAAGCCAGAAAAATCATGCCTCAGCCTTCTACAAAGTCAAACGGCAAGCTGTTCCACAGTCAAAACCAAACCTAACTCCATTGTTTTATAAGTTCAAGGGGTGTTCTTGGCAATTGGTGAAAGTTGTTTATAACTTGAAAATAGGAAAACCAAACACATGGGCCAGTTATGTAATTTCTTCATATTCTAAAAAGTCGCGGAGTAAAACCGTCAAATAAACCCGTGGTTGCCTCTCGGTCCATCACATCTCGGACCCCCAACCCATAACCAATTCCTGAACCCATCCCCTACCCGGCTACACTAATACCCCAATAACATTTACTGTGCACCATTTACCCCCATTTGAGATTTACTCTCACTCACCCACACCGAATCACTCAAGAACACCCAAAGAACCAAGAACCCTAGTTTGATTAACCCTTCACCCAAACCCTAATTAACCTTAGGGTTAATATTCCCCTCACACTCCTTAACTCACCCATCATTTTCAATTAGCCCTCACCCCAATCCAGCTGGCCCTTTTAGTACAAATGATTGGTTAAGATGAGACTATTCCATGATTCAGACACACGCCCAACCTATCAATCTAATCGTACGGTCAACATACAAGATGGAGGTGAGAGAGAAGATTCAAGGGTTGCGATGAGGCGCATATCGAAGGATCTAGAAGAAGAGTGAAGACCAAGGCTCGGGTATAAAACCCCCCCTCAATTGCCAGCACCAAATGGGGAGTAAGAGTATTAATTATTCCAGTTTATATTTTTTAGTTTAATTTATCGATTCAAGCTGTTAAGTAGTTTTTATGAATTTCAACCATTCCATGGTTATCTCATTTCATAATGTTAATAAACCTTAATTTCAGTTTTTAAATTAAAGTATTGTATCAATAATAATGTGTTTCTTCATTTAAAATTCTGTCAAATGTTTGTGTTTGTTATTGATGATCGTGTTCAAAACTTGGAGTCTCATTTGGAGTTGGATGGCTGCTGAGACTCCAAGAGGGTGTAGTAGGCTAAGGGTTAGCACATAGGTTAGTTTTAGGTTGTGATATTGATTTAGGGCTTATGTGAATAAGCCATAAGCCCCATTCAGCTTATTGTTCTTCCCTGTTCTGCTGGAAAATAAGGTAAACTTCATTCTTGTTTGAACCTTTGGTCTTGTTTTGATTTCCCTAATAAAGCTGTTTTGTATTATAAGTAGTTAAGAAGCTGTTTTGATATTGCAAATAAGTGTTTGATAGTAGATTATTTGATATAAAATCTGTCAAGACTTAAAAATGTGCTTTGCTTATTTAGGTTTAAGAATAGAATACTAAGAGCTGAGGTAAGTAGTTTGAAAGCTGTAAGCTAATCTAGCTTATTTATAAATAAGAAGAAAAAAGTGAGTTTAAATTAGTATTAAGCTTTTTAAATTCTGTTTAATAAAGCTGTTTTTATAAAAAAGGATGCTGTATGTTGGTTATCAGTGCTTCAGGGCTTGTTCTGTTCCAATTTAATAGTTTCAGTTAGTATTAAAATTACACTTTAGTCTTGTATATTTAATCTGTATAGTGCCATTTAATTTTTTCACCGTATCCTTAGTTATTACAATCGTTTGTCCTTAGTCATTTGATTGTTAGTTTAGTTAAGTATCCCTAGTCCACAGGGACTGATTTCTTCTGCCAGCATTCAAAACTTGTGTATTTGATAAAACTTTAAATTTTGCCCGCCGAACCCTTGTCTTTACTTTTTGTCAATTTCAAAACCCATTGTTTTGGTTTATTAGTTATGATTATAAAAAATAAGTATTTTTTTTTAATAAAAAAAGTGATTAGGTTATTTATTTTAATTATTAAATTATTTTTTTATAAATATATAAAATTTAGGGCATTTTTAATAAAATCAATTTCGCACTTTATTCTGCTAATAAAAAGTAGTTTTTATAGAATTTTAGTTTAAGTTTTATATGTATAAAAATAATTTTCATTAAATAGTTTTAAGTCATACAAAATCCAAAAAGCCTTTAAAAAAAAAATCTTTTTCTTTTTCCCTAAAAGTTCTTTAGTATTAATTTAGGTTTCGGAATCTAGTTACATTTTCAAGTTTAAAATTGCATATGTTTTCTTAGATGATCGCATTTTATTTAACTTTCCCGTAAGTATTTTAATTGTGCCTTTAATTTTAGTAGTATAATTAAATATCAAAAATATCTCTCTCTTATTTCAAATCAGGATCTAAACTTAAACGAGTTTCCATCTGCACGAACATTGGGGAAACGACCCGGTGATCATATGCCCGGTTTTATTATACGTATTCCTATATATATTAGATTATTTTTGAGAGTGAATATTATCAAGGGTAACTTGGTAACATTCATAATTACTCTCGGAGTATATTATTTTATAGGTACGTAAGAACACTATCAGTTTGGCGACCTGCTGCCCGGGGACTTGTGTAAGCGATTCTCTTGTTTCGAGTTTGTGATTTGGTTTGAAGATCCTTTCGTCCTCGAAAGTTAAATTTTTGTCATAAATCCAAAAATCCAAAAAAAAAAAAAATATAAAAAGTAAAAAATATTTTCTTTTTCTTTTTAGTATAAGTAAAAGATAAAAAAATAGAAAAATCAAAAATATAAAAAAATTGTCTTTAATTTAGAAAATAAAATTCACCAAGTTGGTTAACGAACACCAACAAATAATATCTTCCATTGAGATATTATCATAAATAAGTTCCGGTGAACTTGCAATTGTTCCCAATTCGTAATCAAAGATTTAACACTTGCCTTTTGTGTCTCTACGACGTACGGCTCACCTTGAAAAGCAATTTTCAAGAGCTACCGTGAAGTAGTTGATTATTTGGTTTAAGTCTCTTTCGTGTAACCGTTTAAAATTCTATTTCCATAAAAAAAAAAAAAAAAAAAAAAAAAAAAAAAAAAAAAAAAAAAAAAAAAAAAAAAAAAAAACTAAAAAAATTAGAGTAAAGTTTTGCTTTTTAATTGTTAGTATTTCCTTTTTATGCAGCACATACCTATCGCATCTCGTAGACGTCGTCAACGAACAAACTCTACCGGTTGATCCAATTGTTGAACAACACGTTGTTCCCAATATGGCCGACAATCGAACAATGGCTCAAATGTACAAGCACCCATCGAGGGGGAAGAAGATTCTATAGTAGTTACCACAATCAATGCCAACAATTTCGAGCTAAGCAAACCTTTAATCATCTTGTTGCACGAGCAAACAAATTACGGGTAGACAAGATCCCCACAATCACCTTCGGTTTTTTTAATAAGGTCACTTCAAAACGTTAGACATTCCAGAATTCCGAACACGTTCGGTTAATGCTTTTATGGCTTTTTTTTCCCTTTTTCTCTAGATCGTGAAGCCCGAGATTGTTAAGACAACGAACCACCAAGATCATACGTCACTTGGGACGACCATGTTTCAAAATTCAAAAAACCAATATTACCAAACCTCCAAAAACCACTTTACTCGGAATGAGATCATTACTTTTTACCAGAAACCCAACGAAGCCTTTAATGAAGCATGGGAACGTTTTAAAGGACTCCTTCGTCAATGTCCTCACCATGGCTTTTCGGAACTCCACCAACTCGATACTTTTTACAACTCTTTGAATTCAAACGATCAAGATGCCTTAGATTCTGCAGCAGGTGGCAATTTCTTGGACAAAATGCCTCAAGAAGGTTTAGCAATTATTGAAAGCAAGTCAAAAGTTCGTTACTCAAGAAGTCGTGCTAATGATTCAAGAGTGAGTACGGATGCTCCTCTTTCTAATTCTTCATCTTCTAATAATTCTTTCGATATGCAACAAATAGCCGCTTCTCTCGAGGATAAGATGACTATCAAGATGAACCAAATGATGAGTCAAATGAAAGCTTTAGTTGTTACTCCTGCACCAGTCAAAGCAGTTGAGGAAGTTTGTGTCACTTGTGGATCAAATCACAATTTTAACCTTTGTCCTCGTAACTCGCGGTGGAAAACGATTTTTCCCCCCTGTTTTTCAAGATAACATCCAACAATTTCAACAAACCGCAGCCGTTGGAAATTTTCTCCAAAGAAACCAACCTTCAAATTTGGCAAGTCAAATGAGACCACCGGGTTTCAATCAACCAAATGTCCAAACCAACCAAAACCGTTATCAAGGGACCAATTCTAATTTCAACCAAAACCGTGGAGGAAACTTTAATCAAAACCGTCAAAATCAAGTTTATCAAGCTCCACCATACCAAACACCAACCAACCAACCACCAACCAATCAAGTTTTACCTTACCAACCTCCAACAAATAGTGTTTTGAAAACAGATTTTGAAAGTTACGTCAAAGCAAATGAAAATGCGATAATTGAAGAAAGAGTGCAAAATCCAAAATTGGAAAATACCGCACATGTCCCACCTCCGGGGGAAGAAGATTCAATTTTCATGGAAATTCCAAAACCAAAAGCAAAGAAAACCGTTAATCTTGATCCTAATCCTAATTCGTACCCATCTAAACTTCCATACCCCGAGAGGATGAAAGTTAGAGGACACGATAAACCGAGTGCTCAATATAGCCGGTTCTTGAAGATGTTCAAACAACTTCGTTTAGAGATTGGATTGAAAGATGCTCTCGTCGAAATGCCAAAATTCAACAAATGGTTAAGCTCGTTGCTAAGAAACAAAGAGAAGCTTGAGGAGATTGCTATCACAACTGTGAATGCCGAATGTTCCGCTATCATCATGAACAAAGTTCCCGAAAAGCTCGAAGATCCGGGAAAATTTCTCATTCCATGTGCTTTACAAGAGCTCGATAGAACTAGTGCTTTAGCCGATTCAGGAGCTAGCATTAATCTTTTACCTCACTCAATTTACAAAAACTAATGGCTTGAAGCAGTGGACTCCTACTCTTTTACTCGTATGACACTTGAGCTTGCCAACCGTTCCATTTCGCACCCGATGGGCATAGCCGAGGATGTTGTAGTTAGAGTCGATGGTTTCACTTTTCTTGCAGATTTTGTGGTGGTTAATTTTGAACCCGACCCGAGAGTGCCTATTATTCTAGGAAGACCTTTCCTTCGAACCGCAAAAGCTCTCATTGATTTGTATGAGGAAAAATTGACTTTAAGATAGAAAAGATGCCTTTTTATTATGCCGATAAATCTGGAAAAACATAGATAAGAATTGTTCACAGCTATTTCTATTATCGATTTTTCGAAAGAAGATCCGTTTAGTGGCAGTCCCACTATTCCATCCGATGATTCCTTTCCTAGTTCTTCTCCGATAAAGACTAGTGATTCTACTTCCGAGGAATTCACCGATGAATTCGCTCTTCCTAACTCATTACCACCGGGTGATGATGTTTCCATTCTTAAAAAGAACCTCCAAGAAGATACGTTTCGAATTATTTCAAACCTTCTTTTCAAAATCGATTGATAACCTTCAAAACCACAACGTGAAAACCTCTCTTTGAAGAGAAGGATAAGGATGTCGAGATTAAGTCTTCTTCTTCCTCCACACTTACTTCACCGGAAGCAAGTGAATTAGAAGACTATCTTAAAAAAGATTCGATTCCACCGGGAATTGATCTTACCATCCCTTCCATTTTTGAAGTTTCAAGTAGCAATCCTACTTCCCCTACTCTCACCGGAGAGAAGGTTTGTTCATGGAAAACACCGATGTTTTTCCCGGTATAGTTCAGAATTTGGATGGAAAATGATGACTCAAATTGCGATAAGGAAAAAGATAATTTGTCTCTTGACAACATTCTTAAATAAGAAACCAAAAACCTCTTTCTCGTCCTCAAGAAGTTAAAGAAATCAAGGAAAAAGAAGAGGAAGTTTCAAGTGAGATTCAAATTCATACCATTGTCATGCCAATTAGAATCACTTTTGATAACCCAATTGATTTCAATGCTCATTTCTCCAAACCAAAGGATTTTAAAAAGGACTTAACCGTTTCATTTGATTCCTCCAAATCAAGTATTTTACCACTTCCTTTGTTAGATTCTGACTCGCCTTTCACTGCGGAGTTGTCGGCTAGTGTTATCTTGAATTCTCTCGGAAACGAGGACAAAGTATTCAAACCAGGTATACTAGTTTATCATGCCATTCATGATAAAAATCTTGTAACATTGGAGGAGAATTTAAAAGAGAACATTTCCTCCGGGAATCTTTTAATTTTCAAAGAACCGTCATTTCTTCTTCCTCCGCCAGAACCTCCAGATAAATGTTTGAAGAAAGTTGTGCTTAATTTCTACCAAAACAAGAAGACGTTACCTCTAAATGTTGAAGATGTCGATTCCTTCACATTTATCATTTGGACTTTTCTTCCATTCTTCACTTACACCGAGGAATCTCCTTTGATTCTCTCCTTTTATCCTGAATTTCAAAATGCTTTTTGAAAGTTGTTATGTGTTCTTTGAGGTCTAAATTTGATCTGTTTGGTGGTCCTAAGTCCATAAGGATCTGTTTGTTAGCTTATTTTTAAGCTTAAAAGTAGGGTTTTAAAAAGTTTAAAAAATTTCTAAGTGTTGTTGTCTGTGTGAATCAGCTTATTCTCATTGCTTTTTCATGGCTTATTTGTTGTTCAAAATGTGTGATTTGTGTTCCTAGTTGCTTATTGGAGTATAAGCTTGTTGTGTGTTCAGTCTCAGTCCTGGGCTTATTCAATAAGCCCCTTGTTTTGTAGCTTAAAAAAGGTGTTTGAATTTGTTTGTGTTAAAATCTCAAAAAAAAGTCTAAGTGTTGAAACTGCTTATCTTATTTGTTCTTAATTTGGGCTTATTTTTAAGTTTTAAAAATTTTATCTTCATTAAAGTTGTGTGTTTATAACTTATTTATAAGCTGTGTAAAAAAAATTTAGAAAAAAAAGATTTGGGAAGTGAGGATATCAAGGGTGAGCAAGGCTCGAACCCGAGACCTCCCCACCTCAACCAAGCCTCTCACACACTGAACTACCACTCACCCTTGGGACTTTTTCGGGTATTCCTTGCAACATTTATCATTTATACACATTTCTGGTCCCATTTTGCAATAAAAAGTTGTAGCTTGTTTGGGCTTATTGTTAGCTTATTTGATAAGCTGGCTTATCCAGCTTATTTTTCCTAGGCCCTTTATACCATTTAGGACTTTTATGCAATTTTTTAGATTTTTCCTTAGTTGTTTAATATTTTTAATTAATTTTCTTTTTTGAAATTTTTTAAAAAGTCATTTAAAATTAGCAAATTAATTCAAAAAATTACAAAAAAATAGTTTTTAGTTTTAGAAATAATATTTTGAGGTTTACAAAGTTAAAAATCATTTTCATCATTTTTAGATTTTAAATTTCATTTTTAGCTTTTTAATTTAAGTTTAGAAATTAGTTTTAAGTTATAAAAAGTAGTAAAAAAATAGTTTTCTTACTTATTATCATATTTTAGACTTTTCTAAAGTAGAAAATCGTTTTTTGAAATTTTTAGGTATTATATTGTCATTTTCTAGAATTTTAAATAGATTAAATAGGTTTTTAATTCATAAAAAATTATTAAAAAGTCAAAAAAAAATATAATTCCTTTTTAGAAAATTTTCTTTTATCATTTTAGAGGTTTAGAAACTAAGTTTGCATTTTTAGGGTTAATTTTGATTTAGTTGATAATTTAGACGCGTTTAAGGATTCCCGTTATTTGATTTCTTTGTAATTGCCTTATTTGTTAGTATTAGCATGCCTTTTTTGTCTTTCCTGTAGAATTAGAAATCAAATCCAATCAAATCTTGTTCTATTCAAACATCGAATATCAAACCGACTTTAGACTCTCAAATTTGCACTCCTCGTTGGAAAAAACGACCTGGGAATATCATACACTACTCGAATTTCATTGATTTTCTTTCTTTAAAACTTTTCAAGGGTCACTTGATATGGTTTGGTTAATATAAGTAGTATTATTATTTATATATACCTAAAGTAAGAAATCAGTGGTTAAGTGCATTTGAGTGGTATATAAATTGTTTGGTATGCGGAAATTTGACTTTATTGTGAGGTTTTCGAGTGTATATGTTTGTACTTGACTGGGCTTAAGGATTTTCGTGGTTACTATGTGAGTGAAAGATGTTAAACTGATTCCTTGATGTTATGTGTCTATGATTTGATAGATATTGTAGCCTAAATAAGTGAAATATGTTAGACTAAAATTCTGTATAGGCGATCTATACATGATTGTACGGGCGACCAATACATTAAATTTGTAAGGGCGATCTATACATTGTTGCACAGGCGATCTATACATGATTGTACAGGCGATCAATACATTAATTTTGTAAGAGCGATCTATACATTGCTGTACAGAAAAGGGTTTTCCATGAGACGGGAAATGAAAACTATTAGCCCCACACGCAGTTTGTGAATAAGTGATTGTCTGATAATGAGCAAGGAATATCCGTCTTTCTACTAAAGAGGATGTATTGAACTCATAATTCATTAGATACTTTTTATGAATGTCAACTAAGTATCGTAAGTAAATTGCTCCCGGTTGTTCAATCATTTGATAACCAGAGTCATTCTTTGATAAATGATCACTATGAGTCAGACTCAATAAAATTTGATCAATCCTTTTTTCTGTCGTTAAGGTGGAGAACTGAACCAAAACAAGCGATCAATACAAGCGATCGATACACATCTTTTATTCAGGCGATCAATACACGCAGTTTTTAAAACAGGCGATTTATACACTATATTTAGGCAAACTATACTTGATTTTTTTCTAAATAGAATTAATCTTGTAATCTTGGTAATTCTACCCTATAACCTAATCTAAGTGTAATCATTCCTTATCTTGTCATATAATGATTAAGTTAGGTGTAATTTTTCCTTAGAAATCTTAAGTGGTTGCCTTGATTTAATTAGTTGGCATATAGTCTATGTGGTATATGTGAGTGTGTGTATCCTGTTTGCATGTGTATCATTTCTTTGAGTGTTATATATATTTGCTTGTATATGAACTGTATGTGACAATTCTTAGCAGAATCATGTCTTCCATCACTGCTCAACAAACCAAGCTTGATCTTGAGCTTGTTCCCAAGGAGAATAGATTTGATATCGGAAAATGCAATGGAAGAATCCCTCGTTGATTTTCACCAAGAGAACCCACATTTCAAGTCACTCTAGATGCCATTGCACTCACTCCATGCTATCCTGCATTTCTCATCACTGCTGATGTCCCTGAAGTGTATATGCACCAATTCTGGAATCTTGTATTATACAAGATGATTGACTTCTACAGATTTCCAAAATTGACAAGAAGAAAAGATTCAAGCTTACCTTGGAAGTCTTTAGAGATATCTTTCAGATTTGTCCAAGAGTACAATATCAAGACTTTGATGCACTACCCACTGAAGAAGACACTGTGTCTTTATTAAGAGATCTTGGTCATATTGGGGATATCACTTCAGTCAATGATGTTATTGTCAATCAGATGCATCAACCTTGGAGAACTTTTGCTGCTCTTATTAACAGAAGCTTATCAGGAAAGACTAGTGGTCTTGACAAGCTTCGTCTCTCTAGAGCACAAATCATTTAGGGTATATACTTTCAGAAGAATGTAGATTATGTGGAGTTACTCTGGGAAGACTTCACCTATTAGATTGACAATAAAGACTTCAAAAAGCAAGAAAAGATGTACTACCCTTGATTCACAAAAGTTATCATTCACCACTTTCTCATTCAAGAAAAGACACTTTCATAGAGAAAGAAGATTGGGATGCACACCTTAAAGGATGACTACTTGATTAACACCTTAAGATTTGTTTCAAGAAAAGAAGCATCTCAGATCTATGGAGCTGTTCTACCTGAGTGTTTGACCAGTCCTGAGATGAAGGAATCCAAGGCTTACAAGACTTATTTTGGCCATGCTACAGGTGTTGTATCCTCCATAAGATCGAGAAAAATTCAAGGAAAGCTCTCCAAACTTAAGAAGGACAGTGATCTAATTCCTGTAGATGAAGAACCTGTCACAAAAGGCAAACGAGTTAAGAGATCAGTCAAGAAGTCTTTAACTAAGCCAGCAACAGGTATCGTCATTAAAGAGCCTCCGATAGAAACAAAGTATAAAGGAAAGGAAAAGGAAAAGGTGGATGTTGCTCATGGTAAAGGAATTGAGCTGCTATCTGAAGTAGCATTGACTGAAAAGGCTCAGCTAAAAGAAGTGAGAAAGAAGAGCTTAAGGGACTTTCACAAGACGCATCCTAAAGGTTCTGGTACAGGTGTCGAAAATCCTCCAAGTGTTGAAAAGATCACTCCTACCATCACAAGTGAAGGAACTGGTGATAAACTAGGGGTTCCCGATGTGACAAAAGATGACTCTACTGAGAGTGAATCTGAGTCTTGGGGTAATGATGAAGACGACAGCAACAACGAACAAGAGGCAAGTGATGAAGGCAGTGGACATGAGAATGAAAGTGAAGAGCAAGAATCTGATTCAGAGCAAGATGAAGAATCTGATGATGATAATTAAGAAGAGGAGGAAGTTGATCAAGAAAATGAATATGAAGATGATGAGATTGAAAGTGATGAAGATAAGGGAATGGATGATACTACCGACCAATTTGATGATGATGTAGACACAAGATTGGAAGAGCCCACTTAGACTGGTAAAGAGGTTATTCAAGGTGAAGGTGCTGATGTTGAAATGATTGACGCTTAACAAGGGAATGAAAATTTGGAGACTACTCAAGAACAAGTTGTTGAAGATGATCATGTGACAATTTCTACTGTTATGAAGAAGACTGAAGTTCCTGCTACTAGTTCTTCTCGTTCATCTGACTTGGCATTAAAATTCCTAAATTTTTTAGATATTCCTCATACTGATGCAGAAATTGTTTCTCCACTAGATGTTCATGTCCACCATGAAGTCTCGAGAACTCAGGCACTCACTCTTCTTATAATACCAGTTTCTGTTATCACTAAATCATCACCTGTATACACAAACATTCCTCAATCATTACAAACCTTCACTCCTCTACCAATACTGACAACACCCACTTCTCTGCCGACAATTGAAGCCACAAATCCTCTATCTACATTTTTTGACTTTGCATCAGTCTTTCGATTCAACGATAGAATAACAGCATTGGAAAAAGAAGTTGCTGAACTTAAAAAGGACCCTCTGCATACTCAAGTGACTACTTTAGTTGATGAACATCTAAACACAAGGTTGGGTGAAACCAGAGACGAATTCATGAAATTCCTATCAGAATCTCTCACGACAAGAATGAAAGAGCAAGTAAAAGATCAACTGCCTCAAATTCTGCCCAAGGAAGTGTCTAACTTCGCTCCACCTGTGATCGAAAAGTTGATTAAAGAATCACGTGATGAAGTTACTCTAGCAAAGGTGTCTTCTCAACCACAATCTACTTATGAGACTGCTTCTACACTTACTGAATTTGAGTTAAGGAAGATTCTTCTCGACAAGATGGAGAAAAGTGAGTCATATCTGACGGCTCCTGAACACCGAGATTGCTATGATGGTTTGAAAAAATATTACGCTCTCGAAAAAGATTGCTTCTATTCTTATGATGTATATTCATTGAAGCGTGGCCGAAAAGACAAGGATAAAGATGAAGACCCTTTCGATGGATCAGACCAAGGGTTAAAGAAAAGAAAGTTAAGCAAAGATGCAGAACCAACCACTGGTCAAAAAGATAGATTCAACGTCTGGCTCTTCCAATAGGCTCATAGTCTCAAACCGAAATCTTTTATGAGAAAGTTTTTTCAATCAGAGGAACACCTGTGTTGAGGTTGCAGACTCAGGACATGCCACAAGATCAAAAAGGGAATTTGGGTGGTTGATAATAAAGTTGAACCAAGGAATGAGCTGCCTCCTAGACGTGGCTGGTTCAAGAAACCTAAACACCACCTAAAGAACTACTGACCCTGACTGTGGAATCATTGGCAAGGAATATTAGGAAGGATCCAACTCCTAATTTGGTTTAATGAATATGTTGGTCCAAAGTCTTGGATCTGTTTATCCTTTTGTAAGAAAATAGCTAACTTGAATAAATCCAAATCAACTATATGAGAGATAATAACTATGAATACTATGTGCTAATGTGGAATCCTAACACAAGTACTAGAAAGGAAAACATGTAAAACTTTGTATTTTCTATTGATTTCTATTAGGTTTGTATTTTCAAACAATGTCATAGGGTTCTTTTATACACCAAGGAAACCCTATTGGGCTTTACAAACGCGGTTTTTATAAAAGGATAATGCATTATCTTTCCTACGATATCTCTAAGATAACTATTATAACTATTTTGTTACATAAACAGACTTAACTAGATAAGACTAGTACTAACTATAGTACTGCCAGACTTAACTTAGTATTTGCAGACTTAATTATGTCTACCAGACTTAACTCTATAACTACCATACTTAAGTCTGTTTACAATAATTCCTAACAATCCTCCCCTAACTTGATCTTCACTTGCTGAAAACTTCAAGTTTCTTTGAAATCTTCATTATTATGGTGCCTTATCTGAGGATGCTGTGAGCATATCTTTGGAATTATTCTTTGAACTAAAATGCACCATGATGATTGTCTTGTATGAGCACTTTTCTTTGATATTTCTATCAGCAATCTTTAAAGCATTGCTACTTGATATTTGCCAGCATCTAACCTTGTAAATATCATGACCAAACTTACAGCTACAATGTACTATTCTTCAGCAACATTAGAAAAACTAACATGACTTTTACGTTCATCAGATCATAAGTTTCAGTCTTATTCCTCATCTCATCCAGGTGTGTTTAACTCTTGAGAGACGGTGAATCATTGAAAAATTTAAAGGGATTTGATGTCTCTTTACCTGTTAGGCATTAACCTGGAGTAGCCATTGTTTGGTTAATCAAACCATGGTACATTGATAGCCATTTCAACTCTTAGTACGTGAAACATGGCGAGTTGAATTACCATATGATTTTTAGCAAATCATCAGCTATCAACGAATTTGAATACTCTTTACCAGTAGCCGTTTGCTCTGGAGTAGCTAACTCATTGTTTTAAAAACATGGTGAGTTAATTACCATACAGTTTTTGGTAAACTGTCAACCATCAACGGATTTGAGAAGTCTTTACCAAAGTCGTTTTCTTTGGACTAGCCAGTCCTTATGCCTATTAAGCATGGTGTTGAAAAGATCACTCCTACCATCACAAGTGAAGGAACTGGTGATAAACTAGGGGTTCCCGATGTGACAAAAGATGACTCTACTGAGAGTAAATCTGAGTCTTGTCGGTAGATGAGAGAAGAACAATGAACAAGAGGCAAGTGATGAAGCAGTGGAATAAGAATGAAGTGAAGAGCAAGGAATCTGTTTCAGAGCAAGAGGAAAGTATCTGCTTGATGATAATTAAGAAGAGGAGGACAGTTGATCAAGACAATGAATATTGAAGGTGATGAGATATTTGAAAGTGATGAAGATTAAGGGAAATGGATGATTACTACCGACCAATTGGATGATGGTGTAGACACAATATTGGAAATGAGGCCCCCTTAGATGGTAAAGAGGTTATTCAAGGTTTGAAGGTGCTGATGTGGAAAATGATTGACGCTCAACCAGGGAATGAAAATTTGGAGACTACTCAAGAACAAGTTGTTGAAGATGATCATGTGACAATTTCTACTGTTACAAAGAAGACTGAAGTTCCTGCTACTAGTTCTTCTCGTTCATCTGACTTGGCATTAAAATTCCTAAATTTTTCAGATATTCTCATACTGATGCCGCAGAAATTGTTTCTCCATAGATGTTTATGTCCACCATGCTGTCTCGAGAAATCTCAGGCACCTTGCTATTCTTATAATACCTGTTTCTGTTATCACTTAAATCCATCCACCTGTATACATAAACATTCCTCAATCATCACAAACCTTCACTCCTTACCAATACTGACAACACCCAATCCACCACCGACAATTGAAACTACAAATCCTCTATCTACACTTCCTGACTTTGCATCAGTCTTTCGATTCAACGATAGAATAACAGCATTGGAAAAAGAAGTTAGTGCTAAAACTTAAAAATGACCCTCCTGCATACTCAAGTGGATACCTTTATGTTGCATTAATCATCTAGACATAAGGTTGGGAGGAGAAACAAGAGAAGAATTCATGAACTTCCTTTCAGAGTCCTTCACGGCAAGAATCAAAGAGCAAGTAAAAGATCAGCTGCCTCAGATTATGCCTCATGAAATGTTTAACTTCGCTCCACCTGTGATCAAAAAGTTGTTTCATGAAACACGTTATGAAGTCACTCTAGCAAAGGCGTCTTCTCAACCATAATCTACTTATGAGGCTGCTTCTACACTTACTGAATTTGAGTTAAAGAAGATTCTTCTCGACAAAATGGAGAAAAGTGAATCATATCTGACGGCTCCCGAACACCGAGAATGCTATGATGGTTTGAAAAAATCTTACGCTCTCGACCAAGATTTCTTCTATTCTTATGATGTGTATACAATAAAGCGTGGCCGAAAAGACAAGGATAAAGATGAAGACCCTTCCGCTGGATCAGACCGAGGGTTAAAGAGGAGAAAGACAAACAAAGATGCAGAACCAACCACTGATCCCAAAAAGAAAGATTCTACATCTGGCTCTTCCAAAGGCACAAAGTCTCAACCAAGATCTTCTGGAAAGTCTGTTTAATCAGACGAACCAGTGTTCGAGGTTTCAGATTCTGACATGCCACAAGACCAAGAAGGGGACATGGGTGACAATGAAGATGAACCAAGGAAAGAGACTGCTTCTAGAAGTGATTGGTTCAAGAAACCTACTCCAGTTCAAGAACCCACTGACCCTGACTAGCATGTTGGCAAGACTACGCAGGAAGGACCACCTCAAAAGTGGTTGATGACTCTTGCAGCTTCTACTCCAACTGACAAATCGTTGAAGGACTTTGATGAATTGATGAGCACTCCTATTGACTTCTCTGCATTTATCATGAATGCTTTGAACATCTCTAATTTGACTCAAGAAAGTTTGCTAGGGCCAGCATTCAGACTTCTCAAAGGCACACACAAAAATTATGCTGAATTAGAATATGATTATGAAGAATGTTACAAGGCTCTCTCAGAAAAGCTTGATTGGGAAAATCCTGAAGGCGGTGACTATCCATTTGATCTTTCCAAACCCCTTCCTTTGATCACACGTGGAAAACGTCAAAAAGTACCATTCGAATTCTTCATCAACAATGATCTCAAGTATCTTCAAGGAGGAATTTCGACTATGACGTACACGACGTCTACTACCAAGACAAAGGCCGCTCAGTATGATCTACCTGGCATTGAAGACATGGTTCCAAACATATGGAGTCCTGTTAAGGTTGCTTATGATAAATATGCGTTATGGGGCATATCACATTGGAGAGAACAACGTAAGTCCTTCTATGCCTTTGCAAGAGGTATGCAATCAAGGGGAGATGTGTATTCGACAAAGCGTATTCTGGCAGTCACTCATGTCTCGGTAATGAGGAAATATGGATACGGGTACTTGGAAGAGATTGTAGTACGAAGAGCTGACAACGTACTTTACAGATTCAAGGAAGGTGACTTTCCACGACTTCGGATCAACGATATCGAGGATATGTTAATCCTTGTGGTTCAGAATCGGCTTTCTAATCTTTCAGGGGATGATGTTGCTGACTTCGCAATAGCCCTAAGGATGTTCACCAGAAGTTTGGTTATTCAAAAGCGAGTCGAAGATCTTCAACTTGGAGTTGAAAGTTATCGAAAACATATCAACGTCACCAAGCCTGATACTATAAGACCAGATCTCGGAAAAAGGAACCCGTACACTCCATACAAAGACCCTCAAGGATTCATTTATGTCGACGACTACAAGAGGAACATGTTGATTGCGCTCCGACGAACTGTACAAGTTCAGTGATGGCACGTTAACAAGACTTCTTTCTTTGCTCGAAGACATTACCAAGAATATCGACATGGAGTAACTTTCCCAAATAGAAAATGGAGGCACATTGGAAAAGATAAGAGCTCATTTTTCATGATCAAGGACATCAACAAGCTGCTAAAAGGGAAAGGAGGATGATTGAGAGTTTAAGAGAAATTTGTTGTGTAACTTTATAGAACTGACCTTCTCGGACTACTGCAAAGAAACAATATGAACTTTGTCATATGTGTTTTCTTATCTAAAGGATATTCTTATAAAAAATCACAAACTTGTGAATTTGTATATATGTAGTGTAACTTATGTGAAAATAAATAGTGCTCAGATATAAAATTTTAAGAATTCTTTTTCTTCTAGTAAATTCAAAAAATTTCAATTTATTAAACTCAGCACAGTCTTATATTCCTCAAAACTTGAGGGGGACATTAAAATGTTTCCTTATAGTGATTATGATAACATTTTGGTCCCGTAAGTTTAAGCAATTGATATCTATAAAATTATCAAGGGATTAACATTTTGAATAGGTAGAAAATGTGATTAAACTGAATTCTAAACTTTAATGACATGTGATAATTAAAATGGACTCAATGCACTCCAACACTTAGCATGTACTAACGAAGACGGTGCACATGTTTAAGGGGAGTATTTTTAGTAAATGATGAAAAACTCTCAAAGTGTAAAGCTTTTGATATTTAAATCAAACACTTTGGTTGAACGTTATCAATGATTTTTGTTTCCGATTGTGATGGAAAACCCAAAAGACCGGACCATGTACTTAAGAGTTATCAAATCCCCCATGATCCACCAGAACCGGAGGATCTACCCAGGAAATCCACTATTAGTGTAGAGTCCTTAGGTATGATACAAAAGGAGAAAAAGTGAGAATCGGGAATAATGCCGACTGAGATGGAGCTAACACTGGAACAAACCCAACAAGGTATTAGTTATGAAGTCTCAGTAAGAATTGAAGGGGTTGAAGAATGAAAAAGAAATGTAAGGATAAAGGGTGAAAAGAAAGAAGCCCTCCATACACTTAGGCAGAAACCGGGTCAATACATAATCTTTCGGAAACACTAAGTTGTTAACCTACATTAAAGACAGTCATGGACCCAGTGACGCTATGCACAACCCTCCCCAGCCCTTCAAGGTCTCTCAACAGACTCTTGTTCATTTCTCACGGAGATTACACGCATTTCTATCAACTTTCTCACTCCGAGTTAATTGATATTGAAAAGGTGGCAGTCTAATCCAGCCTCCAATCACTAAAAACAAAGTGCACTATTAAGTCTAGATCCAAAAGAGATCATCCATAAATCTCATTAGAACACTTGTCAAATCATGCTTGCTAGGTCACACAATGTGAATAACAAGTTAACATATTAAGAGATCCTAACCATTATCTTGTGATTTGCCAGAAAATCCAGTGCTTTTTTCAATTCTCTATAAAGATGACATCCTGCTTCAGCTAAAACATCAAACAAGCGCATGTAGGTGACTTGTGAGATTCTATGTGAATCAAACTTGTGATAACTAGAAAGGAAACGATGGTGCGATTCAATAAGAATCGAAACTTGTTCCAGGTTAAGAATTGATACAATTGCTGAAGATTTTGAAAGATTAACACTCTCGAATGTTTCACTAAAACCTTTAGCAAGTGACACATCGATTGATTATTTACAATCAAATTTTTATTTCAATCGTGAGATAGTAACTCGCTGGTTCACTCATATCGTGCTGTCTGGTTTGAGACGTTTTAATAATGAGAACATGCTGAGTACGATGAATCTAATACATATGTGTTAGAAAGATTCAATACTACAGCTGGAAATCTTGTCAAGAAGATTCTTCTTAAATTAAATCTGTCTGATCACATGTCGATCCTCATGGATTCCAAGGTTACTCCAACCAAACACGGGCGAATGACAAAGCCATATTCGTCCCCCTGCTTTATTGCTAACTTTTTTATTTCAGGAATATTTAAAGATGGTGATGGAGGTACCTAATTCTAGTTGACTCACAAGATTCATAGCCACATGCTCATACCCAATGAATAAATATAAAGAGTTTAGTGAAATGGCTAGAACCCCATTGAATGAGAATTGCTCAGCGGTCATCCTCAACAAGTTACCAAAGTAACTTGGAGACCCTGGCCGATTTCTTATTCCATGTGAATTCTCCGGGATTAATACATGCAACGCCTTTGCCGATCTTGGCGCAAGCATTAATCTTATGCCATATTCTGTATGGAAAAATCTCTCTCTTCTCGAACTAACCCCGACTTGATGACGCTTGAGCTAGCGGATCGATAAATCTATGAAACCAATCGTATCGCTGGAAGAGTACTATGTAACGCGTGGTGAAAGTTTCCAATTTCCTGCAGATTTTTTATGGTCGTTCTATTTTGAGCCAGACCTCCGAGTTCCGTTAATTCTCGGGAGAAGTTTCTTAAAAAAACCAGTGTTGCATTAATCGATGTATACGAATGTGAAAATAACCATTCGTGTTGGAGAGGGCCATTACAACATTTAATCTGGACCAAACTTCGAGATACACGGCTAATTACAATCATATGACGGCAAACCGAATTGACGTCATTGATATGGCTTGTGAAGAATACTCTCAAGAAGTTCTTGGTTTCTCAAATGTGATCTCGAGTGGCAATCCCACTCCTTACTATGATCCAATCGTTTCTACTTCATCTCCGACTTTAACTCCATTCGGGGACAGTGATTTTCTCCTTTTCGAAGAAGCCGACTCTTTTCTTGCTATAGAGGATGATCCAACTTCACCGGAAGTTGATCCAACGTATTATGACCCTGATGGGGACATTCTTCTCCTCGAAGCAATTCTTAATAGTGATCCTTCACCACCTCCGAACCAAGGAAATTATTTGCCGAAAATCAGAAAAGATCTTAAAATTTGTGAAGCAAACAATGAAAAATCTTCAGTTAATGAGCCCCCTGAGGTTAAACTCAAGGACTTTCCACCTCATTTAGAATATGCATTTTTGGAGGGTAACGACAAGTTTCTCGTCATAATTACAAAAGATTTAAAAAATGAGGAAAAGACCGCTCTGATCGAGGTTCTAAAGTCCCACAAGCGAGCCATCGCTTGGAAACTTTTATATATTAAGGGTATCGACCCAGAGTTTTGTACCCACAAAATTCTCATGGAAGAGGACTACGAACCAACAGTTCAGCATCAAAGGCAGGTAAATCCGAAAATCCATGACGTCATCAAAAAAGAGGTTGAAAAACTTCTCGACGCCGGATTAATTTATCTGATCTCTGACAGCCCATGGGTAAGCCCGGTGCACTGTGTACCGAAAAACGGTGGCATGACAGTCGTCAAAAATGATGAAAATGATTTAATACCGACTCGATTGGTCATAGGGTGGAGAGTATGCATTGACTATAGAAAGTTGAATGAAGCTACCCGAAAGGACCACTTTCCATTGCCCTTCATGGATCAAATGCTCGAAAGACTCGCGGGAAATCAATACTATTATTCCTCGATGGCTTCTCGGGTTATTTTCATATTCCCATAGACCCGAAGGACCAAGAAAAGACAACATTTACTTGCCCATACGGAACGTTTGCCTATCGTTGCATGCCTTTTGGGCTATGCAATGCACCCGACACGTTTCAACGATGTATGATGGCAATCTTCCATGACATGATTGAAAAAACAATGGAAGTGTTTATGGATGACTTTTCAGTCTTCGGGGATTCTTTCTTTACCTGCCTATCACATTTGGACAAAATGTTAAAATGGTGTGAAGACACCAATTTGGCCCTAAACTGGGAGAAAAGCCATTTTATGGTGTAACAAAAAAATTGGTGAAGGAAGCATTGTACTTGGACACAAAATCCTAAGTCAGAATGAGGTCGACCGAGCTAAAGTTGACGTTATCGCCAAGCTCCCTCACCCGACTACTGTGAAAGGTGTCCGAAGTTTTCTTGGGCATGCCGGTTTTTACCGACGTTTCATACAAGACTTTTCAAAAATAGCCCGTCCAATGACTCACCTACTTGAGAAAGAGACTCCATTTTTTCGTCTTCAAAAGAGAGAATGCAAATTCCTTTAATACACTTAAAAGAAAATTGATCAAGGCTCCAATTTTGATTGCTCCCGACTGGGACTTGCCCTTTGAACTCATGTGTGATGCAAGCGACTTTACAATTGGGGCAGTCCTAAGGAAATGAAAAACAAGCATTTCCAACCAATTCACTATGCCAATAAAACCATGACTGAAGCTCAAGCACACTACACTACGACTAAAAAAGAATTACTTGCCGTTGTACGCTTTGAAAATTTTGGTCATATCTCGTTTTGTCTAAAAGCAAAGTTCAACCGACCATTCGCTATAAAAATTCACTCACTAAAAAGGATGCTAAGCCAAGACTAATGCGGTGGATCCTTTTGCTCCAAGAATTCGATGTTATCATCCGAGACAAAAAAGGAGTAGAGAATCTGGCCGCCGATCATCTTTCCAGACTTGAGAACCCTCATCAAGATAAACTCGAGAACAAGGAAATCACGAAAACATTCCTCTCGAACTGGGCATGGATCGGTTGCTCTTCGTGATGATATACCTCTATGGATTGCCAGAATTTCCACAAATTACCATGCGGGAACCTTCATTTCAAAGGGAAGTCATCCCAGCAGAAAAAAAAGTTTTTCAAAAGATCGTCAAACACTACTTCTGGGATACCCCTTGCTGTTTCAAAATCGTGCAGATCAATGATTCGACGTGTGTGCACGGCAAAGAAGCTCCGCGACATTCACAAAGCTTGCCACAAGACACACCGGGGACATCGCGGGGCAAATCTCACCGCGAAAAGGACTTTGATGCCAATTCTTTTGGCCCTACAATTTATAAAGATGCACACGAGTTGGGTAAAAACTAGGATCGTTCCAACGACAGGAAAAATATTCACAAGGGAGAGATGCTCCAAAATTCTATCTAAGTTTGTGAAATCTTTGACGTTTGGGGCATAGACTTCATGGGACCGTTCCCATCATCAACAAAGAACAAATACATACGATTACCTGTCAAAATGGGTTGAAGCAAAGGCGCTCCCCACCAACGACGCCCGAGTAGTTTGCAAATTTCTTAAATCTCTCTTTGCCAGATTTGGTGCCCCTCGTGCCATCATCAGTGATCGTGGAACACATTTTTGCAATGACCAGTTTGCAAAGGTCATGCTTAAATATGGAGTCACTCATCGTCTCTCCACCGCGTATCACCCACAGACAAGTGGGCAGGTTGAAGTATCGAATCGTGGTTTAAAAAGAATTCTTGAAAGGACAGTGGGCGAAAATCGTGCCTCTTGGTCGGACAAACTGGATGACGCTCTCTGGGCCTTCCGTACAGCGTACAAAACACCCATCGGGTGCACTCCGTACAAGCTTGTATATGGAAAGGCATGTCATCTGCCGATTGAGTTGGAGCACAAAGCTTACTGGGCCCTTAAACATGCAAACTTTGATCTCAAAACCGCGGGTGATCAACGCAAAGTTCAACTCAATGAATTAAGTGAACTGCGTGATCAAGCCTATGAAAATTCTTTGATTTACAAAGAGAAAACTAAGAGGATTCATGACGCAAAGATCAAAAACCGCGTTTTCAACGTCGGTGATCAAGTCCTCCTCTTTAACTCAAGATTGAAAATTTTCTCCGGCAAGTTGAAATCCCGCTGGTCAGGACCATTTACCATTGTTCAAGTCTTTCCGTATGGCACCGTTGAGTTATCCCAAAACTCCGGGCCAAACTTCAAAGTAAATGGTCATCGTCTGAAGCACTATTTTGGAGGGGATGTCCCTGCTATGGATATCCCGGATCTCCAAACCTTCCCTAAGGACAATTAAATTCAGGGATTAGGTCAAGCTAAGTGACCTAAAACAAGCGCTTCGTGGGAGGCACCCCATGCTTATCCTAGTTTATCCGTAGTAGTAGTATGCTAGCTTAGTAGTAATGAATAAGTGTTTTTGTTGTGAGGAGGCTCGCCTCTTCCATTATCCGTGTTTTGTATTTTGTGTTGTATTGTCCAGGATTGCCCGGATTTTGAAGCCTCTCGTGCTCGCGGTTTTTGTCCTTCGATCACAAGAGCTTCACATCCTCAGCTTCAATTTGGGAATCCGATATCCTAATCTTATCGACTAACGTTTATCTTTAAGCATACTTAATAAACGGCTTAGGATTTACGTAGAAACCCTTCGTAAAAACATTGAGGACAATGTTTCATTCTAGTATGGGGGATCTTCGATTTGATTGTGCCTGCAGCCGTTGTTTTCGTGTAATCCCGTTTTTACCACCAAAATTTCAAAAAAATGAAAAAATTTAAAAATTTTCAAAAATAAAATAAGTGTTTTGTCACAATTTTGACTTTCCTGCTGGGTAGAATAAGAGTAAATTTTGACTCGATCGAGCATGTTGAGCTCTAGCTTGTTCCTTAACTTTTAGACTAAGCGTTCGCGAATATTCGCGAAGAACGAAAAATGATAGTGTTAAGTATGAGTTGGATGCTAAACAAGGATTATTTGGAAATCTTAAGAGCTCATGTGTGTAATTTGTCGCTTTTTCTCCCATAAGATTCTAACCTGATTAAAATACGTGCTACTTTTGGAAATTAAACTTAAATCAATAATTTTTATGTAGTATATAGCAAAAACTTTAGACTTAGTTCAAATTTATACTTGAATTTTTCAAAAAAAACGTTTTCCCAATGTGTAAAAAAAATGATGAAAAATGAAAAAATATAATAAATATAAACTGTGGGTTGATAAAAGTTTGCTGTATCTTGCCGGCTCACAACCGATGTTACAGCCTTCTAAAGAAAGCCCATAGTAAGAATAATAATCTGAGACTGATAAAAGTTTGCTGCATCTTGCCGGCTCACAACCGATGTTGCAGCCTTCTAAAAGGTCAAGGGTTACAAATTGCAATAATGGTTAATATTAAGTGTGAATAAAAGATCTCTTTTTGTTAAATTCAAATATGCTTTTGAACTTTAGCTATTCTATTTTATAAGCTATGTATATACAAGAAATCTGAGAGTTGTTGAAACCGAAGGTCCGTGAGTCCCGATACTAGTCTCTGTGGGGTGTCAAAAGCCTGGTCACTTAACCGCAAGGTTGGGATGTGCCGAGACGAAAGTCGCTACATGGGATGATCTCGCGCCTTCAACCCTCATTATTCACTAGGTGGAACGTGAAACATAGAAGTAGCAAAACGTTGATCCATGGTTGAAAATTCAAAATAGCACATACACCCCCTTTTTTTTAAGAATATAAATTATCGGGAGTGAAAAGTTACAACTTGAAAATAAGAGTAGCTGTTAGCATCTTACCTCATAATAACGGTGATTTCGTTTTAAGCTGGGTTTTGGAATAAGTGCAAAAGTCGGGAACATGAATTTATCCCTTTTTGGGGCATTCACGGTCAAATGCATCTTGTTCTATGATCCCTTAAATTTTAAAATACGCAAGATCCACAACGTACTAGTTAGTTGAAAATAAGAAAAAATGAAAAATAACCAAAGATGTTGAGGACTAATGTATATATCTACAAAATGGAAAGACGTGGATATTCAAAACTTATGAGTCTTTAAACACCCTCGATGAAACACTTATCATCCTTTCTAAGTTATTCGTCGAGAGGAGGTTCAGATTCCATAGTTTTCTAAGTGCTTACGTTCATAGCTTGCGTGAGGACACGGCAATGTCTTAGTATGGGGGATTTTGGTATGCGTTTAATTACACTACCTTTTTACCTTTAAATCGTCCCAACACGACCAAAAACGCACATAAAATGCCATAAATATGCCTGTTTTTGTGTTTATACTGTGCAGGTACCGGATATTCACTAAAGGACAAAAACAAAGCTAAACCGGACAAAACCGAGCACGGATTTGGAAAGAGCGCGAAAAACTGAGGCCAAGGGTTCAAAAGGATTGAAAACGGAGCTAAAACGAAAATTCCCGGATCGACTCGACGACGTTTGTGCAATTAATGAAGTCAAGACGAAGTCAAAGTCAACCCCGGGATATGGCATTGGAAAGGGCATCTAAAACCGAACCCGAAAACCTAATTGTTAAAAGTGGGCCCACCCGTACCCACCTAGTGGGCCCGGATCAGCCCACTTTATATTAATAAAACCTTAAAGCCCAAATTCCTATTCTAATTCCCCCCGCCCCAAACTCCTCCATACCCCTTTTTATACCTTAAACAGCCACAACTATGGCGTTAAGTCTTATAAACCCCGCCAGGACCTTCCAATTGGGGGGTAATTAACTAATTTACCCTCAAAGGTCCCACATCTGCCACCCCCTATTAAAACTTACAGCACACTAAGGACAAAATTGGCAAAAACCTCATTATACCTTGAGGGGGCTATTTTTTGCCATTTTTCCAAAACCCTTCCCCCACCTTCCAACAAACCCTTTTATTCCTTTTTTTTTACCCGCCAAAACGCAAACCCCAATACTGTACATCTTTTTCATTCGCATTTACCTGCAACACCACGACAAAAACCTTTAAACCCTTCACCACCAGACAAAACTATCCTTCTCACAAACCCCACCCTCACATGGCATAAGCATCCAGGTTGGCAATCCTAGGGGTTTTAACTGGAGGATTGAAATCAAAGGCTAGGATTCAAGTGAGTGGTGACCAAGAAATATTGAAGGGCCAGGATAAGGTTTTGAGTCCTCTCTCCACACTAACACAACAAGCACACAAACAAGGATGCTTCACAGCGTATTTAAAGAAAGAAGACAAAGAAGAGGAGCAAGTAGGAGTAGTAGAAAAGTAGTTTTAATTTGTTTAAAATTCTGTCATTTTTTTTTTTTGCTTTAGCTTTGTAAACACTTATGTTTCAATGAAATTTAAAATTGTTGTGCAAAAATTTGTCCTTTGAATGCTTTAACTGCCATTTGTGATTTGCCTAAGCTAAGTGCTTATTGTCGTGTTTCTGCTGCTTCTATTTACTTAAAAAATGCTAGATGGTAATCTGTTTTCACTTGCCTTTGGTTATAATAGCTTAATTCAGTAAAAAAATGTTAAAAACCCTCTTAAAGGGGTGTTTGGGTCAAAGTTGAAAACGGGTCATTTTAGTTTAAAAACTATTTTGAGTCTTTGGGTCACTTTTTGCAAGTTATTTCTAAGCATAACTCATCTGTTTTTTTTAAAGTTTTTGTTTCTAAAAGGTTAATTTTAAGTTTTTTTATATTGCCTTATAAACTGTATTCACAAAACAGTTTACTAGGGCTCATTAGATTAAGGCCTTTAAAACCTTGTTAAGAAGTATTTTTGTGTCTCTTTTTTTATGACTTAATGCAGTTGTAAAAATTTGCCTTTGGTTCATTGTTGTTTTATAACAGTCAAATTTCTTGTCAAGAAACTTTTGAACAAAATTGCCTATTTTCAATACCATATACCAGATTGTAATTATTGTTTTCAGTTTCTCTAGTCCTCTTGGAGAAAATCCAAGTTCTTTGTAGATTATTGTAGCTAGGTGGACAAGCTCTAAGCTCTTATAAGCCTTTTCCTATTAGAATCCATTAAGTAGCTTAAGATTAAGCTTGAACAGCCCATCATAGGCTGTGTGGATTAGACCCCTCCCCTGGTGCAAACTGTAGTGTTGAGCTCTCTTTAATGACTTATTTGTTTTTCATATCTTGTGTACTTTGTTTTTCTAGAAAGCCAATAAGCCATTATATGAGCCCTATAAGCCTTGAGTCTCAAAGTACACTCTAAGTGGCTTAAAAATAAGCCAAATAGAGTGTCCCTAGGCTGTGTTTCACTTGTTAACAGCTTATAGCTTATTTTGGTTTTATGGTTTTTCTGTCTGATGTATTTAGCTTAATTGTGTATGCTCTAGCTTATTAGGTTAAGTACCCATTATGCCTTAAGATAGTTAGCTTATTCCTTCCCTTAGCTTATATATCCCCTAGTAGCTTAACTGTTTAAGTGTCCCTTAGGACTAGGTACAGTTTAGTCTGCCTTGCTTTTTGCTTAATTTTCCTGCTTTTTACTTATTTCTTTGTGCTTGTTTTTATCCTACTTAGGCTTATTTAGTTTAGATACTCATTGGTTTTGGCTTATTTCTTTTATACTTTAGCTTGTTTGCCCTTAAGTTCCTGTTAGATTAGTTTTTTGTAGTCTGCCAAAAGACCCCTCCCCTGGTGCAAACTGCACTTTTCTCAGAGTTTGCTCTTTTGCTTTCCAATTTCTTTGTTTCTTGCCTTTTCAGGAAGTCCATAAGCTGTAGTCTAAACCCATATAAGCCTCATTACCTTTGTTTCAGCATATTGTTATTTACCCTAGCTTGGTTAGCTTTAAATAGCCCACCCCAAATTAGCTAAAATAGTCTTAGTTAAGCTATGTGAAAGCAGCCTGCCTTTTCTGTTGCTTATTTTCCTGCATTTTGCTTATAACTTTGTGCTAATTTTGTTGTTAGTAGCTTATTTTACTATACAATACCCTCCTGGTTTGTCTTCTTTTTATTTCATAGCTTATCTTGCCTTTAAAGCCTTGCCAGTTTAGCTCATTAAGCCTTAGAGTAAAAAGCCATTATGTCCTTTTGTTTGCTTAATTTTCTGCTTATTTGCTCACTTCTTTGTGCTTATTTTTACTAACAATTGCTTTTTAGACATAGGGTTTTCATATTTTTGCTTCTTTTCAAAGCTTAAAATGTCCATATAGCTTAAGCCATATTAAGCCTTTAAGCTAATAAGCCCACTGTCCAAACTTTGAGCCCTTTTTCCAGCTTATTTATAAGCATTCACAGGAAGTCATAGTTATAAAAAATGATAAGCTTAAGGTGCAATATCAAAGTTGTTTAAAAAGTTTTTCTAAAAAAAAAAAAGAGGAGATAAGGGGAAACCCGGGTGAGCAAGACTCGAACCCGGGTCTCACCCTCAATACACCTCTTTTATAACACACTCTCTTACCGCTGTGCCCTTGGGTCTTTTCTGTAAGACCCTTGGTGCCCTTGGAATATAAATAGAGGAGTTTTTGCCCCATTAGCTTATAAGCTCGTTTGAGCTTATTTTCGGCTTATTTATAAGCCAAATTTTGGGTTTCTTATTTTTCTTAGGTAGGTTTTAGGGTAAAGTAATTTCAGTAATTTTTATAGAATTTTTAAAAATAGTTTAGTATTTTTTATAATTTAATTTCGTTAAAAGTTTTAAAAATTCATAAAAAATACAAAAACTATCACAAAAAATATTTTTATTTTTTTACGGAACTTTTATTTAGTCATAGTTTTACGTATGAAAAAAAGAAACACATATTCCGTTAAAAGGGATTAATTTGCAAACTTTGATTTTTAAAGAACTGGTCGACAAGGGTACGGATCTTGACTTGACTCGTTTGGGTCAAGACGAACCTCCTGTTTTCATCAAGTCTTTTTCATTCTCATTATTAGTTTAGTGTTTGGGGGGGGGGGGGGGGGGGGGGGGGGGGCGGGGGGGTTATTTTTTTGGGGGGGGGGGGGGGGGGGGGGTTTGTGGGGGGGGGGGGGGGGGGGGGGGGGGGGGGGGGGGGGGGGGGGTGTTTGTGGGGGGGGGGGGGGGGGGGGGGGGGGGGGGGGTGAACATTGAGTATGTGGAAGGTAAAATTTCTTTGTAGGAGTTTATTTTTAAGATTTTAGGTTTATGACCCTTGTTCGGGATTCCTAGCTTTCGTTTTTTCAGCTTAATTTCATAATTTTTAGGTTTTTCTCAATCATTTTTGTTTGTTATTGATTAATTTAGCTTCTACCTCTCAAATCAATAATCTCATGTCAAACTCACTTTTTTCCGACTGTATCGATTCTCCAACACAGCCTCGTTGGGGATAAACGACCCGGGGATATTCTATACTACTTCCCGGTTTCATTGATTGTGTTTCTAGATTATACTTACTATATATTTTATATTTTATTATATATATTATATATATAATTTGGAATCAATCAAATTTTTGGCGCCGCTGCCGGGGAGGCTGAGAAAACGATTATCGTTACGTCTGACCATTTGTGTTTGAATCTGTGAATATTATCATATAAAAAAAATCCAAAATATAAAAACATTATCCTTAATTATCAATAAAAATCATCATGCATATAATGCTTTACCTGAACGCATTATCATAATAAGTTTCCCGAAAAAAAGATTTAAAACTGCCTTTGATTCAACTTGTGAAATACGGCTCACCTTTAATTGATACCACAAACTATATAGAGTGGGTATAAGGAGGGTTGGTTCCCGAGGGAACTACACCCAAAAGGAGAAGGTTTAATAGCATCGCTCGCTTTCCCGCTCCTCCGCATCCTTTGTGCTTTGTCTTTTTAAAGAAGCTACCGTGAACAAGTTGATTATGGTTTAAGTTATCTTATCTCATTTTGTCCGTTAATAAAATATTTTGCTAAAAAACTCGAAAAAGCCAAAAATAATCTACTTTTCTTCTTATCCATTTAATACTTTTTCTTAACCCTCAATTTTTAATTCTTAAGGCATCACTCGATCGTAACGATCGACTCAACCTTTAACGCAGCGATTAAAGAGTGGTTCTCTTTGTGAAATTTTGCACACCAAAGACTGTGGATGTCCAAAAGGGAGTCTTGAAGACAATATTCATGTTCCCTAATCCCTGACTTGTCTCAACGACCCCTTAAAATTGAAAAAATTTGTCTCGATGTGAAGACCCTTCTGGTCTATATTGTCGACAATGTCTCTAATACGGAAAGACTTGAGGAAAGTTTACAAGACTTCCAAGACACTAAACACTCCAGTCCCCACCAATGACGATACAGAACATTGTTGATCAAGAGCCATCGTTTTCAAACAAGGCCCCGTGTTAATTTCTTCACAAAGTCCTCACACAAATTAACCACAAGAGTTGTTACAAGTGTGGTGATTCGTTAGTACGACATCGTTTCTGTCAACAGATGTACTTGTAAGTCGTGGGAAAGGTTGCTCATTATGTTATAATTTTCCACCGCAAAAACCGATTATGCTCTAAACCGGAACCATGCAACAATCAAACCGTGAATGAATTTTCCCACGAATCTTTTTCCCAATGTTCTGTTCCGACATCTTGTACCGGATAGTGAGAATACATTCACTTATGATTCAAAACCTAATATTGTTGATAGATTACTTCTAAGGGACTTTTCAACCCACCACTGCAACCTCCTAGTCTATTCTTGGTGAATATTTAGCGGGAACGATGCTCGTTATGGTCACTATTGAACACCTCAAGTTTCCAGTTTAACTACCCTGAACAAGTTACAATCAAGACTTTTAATTTCCCGCAAAATTTCCATGTTTTCACAACAATATTCTTGTTGGTGAAGATTGTAGGGGTCCCTATTAAACTCACCAATGTCAACCAATGGAATGTAAGACTATAATCATGAGCAGAATTCTTTCTCATGATTATAATTCTTTTGGTTTTGGAACCAATTTATACCCCCGCAATATAACCGTCAATTCATCCAATCTCCAATGATTCAAAATAGCCTGTTTCAATGCTCAAAATTGAGTTATCTCCATTTCTCAAAAAAGCTTAATGGAGCAAATGACATTCCATAGGAGATGATTGGTTGGTCAAATTATGCAAAAGAAGGAAAAAGAAAGGCGAATTGCGGAAGAGCAAGCGGCTAAAGATCGATATTGGAAGATTCCCATTTGCTATGATGATGACGATGACTATACAATTGCAATCACACCCGTCTTACCAACCAAGGAGCCCGTATACCACTCTATTAAAGAGGGATTAGCATCTGACACTATTCTGGCAAACGAATCGACGAAGTAATAAAGTCTAGTGTGATACCTTTGTCCCAATTCCTAATTGAGTCCTAGGTATTCCCCGACAGCGTGTGTTATGTGCCTCCTTTGTAACAATCCTACTCCTCTTGAAGTCTTTCAAAGAACATTCTGAGACTATCACCATCGTTCCAACGATTGATTCTAATCTATCGAGTGATGACGATTCATATGAGAACAATCGATTATGTCGAATGCATCACCTCCCGATGCTAAGATCGTTCAGGCTTAGATGGAGGTAGAGATTGTTAATCCGGAAGTTTGAGTATCGATACTGATATTCTCTAACAATCAAAGATGAAATCCTTCGAGAAAAATAGTTGAATGTCAACACTTCTTATTGCTAACATCGAGCATAAAAGATATTCCCGCTCCATCATCACGATGTTATACCAAGTCTCCCTCCACATCTCTTAATCTTTACTAGAGGAGACTAACAGCCTTGATAATTCTTTGCCCAATCTAAACTGTTCTGCTTTGATTTGAAGAAGATTATTAGCTAGGCAAGTCCCACTACTCATTCTGATTACTTTCTTCCGGATTATGAAGCTTTTTATTCTAATGACGATCATATTGAAGAGATTATTAGTGGCAGTACCACTACTCACCATGATTTCTCTCTTTCTAAATATGATTCGTTCATCTTTGATCTTTCGATCAATCCATTTCCTCCTGCCGATAGGATTTGATTTTATCATTAGGAGTATTCGCTGGTGAACTCGCTCACATCATATCTTCATCGGAGTAATGATCATATTCTGCTTTAAGATAGATCCCCGAGCTGGCATCTTACTATGGATTGGGGAAAGATATTTTCCTACAACAAGAGAACCAAGAGTTCATGTGCCTAATGTTTTAACCACCCTTCACCTGAATACGGATCTTTCATACATTTTTAGTAAACCACTCTTCGCTATATTGGTATGGAATCTTTCTTGCATTTCTCACGTATCTATGATGCTACTCCATTTCTTCTCTCCTGTGGGGAATGAAGATAACCATATTTGATCCCGGCATCGTCCAATTTATCATTCTTTATGCCGGGAATATCACATCGGGATTGGAACTTTCATGAAATTCAATGATTATCCAAACCACTTGAGAATGAAAGTCCGATAAAGATTTTATCTTCCACTTGCTCCACCCATGGAACCAATGAAATCGGGGTCGAGTCCAAGCTTGTGTACTCGTTTAACCAAAAACAAGGCGCATCGTGGGAGCACCCCCATGCTATATCTATTCTATCTTCTTTCTATTTGCTACTAATGTGTTTTTGTGTTTGTGAGGAGGCTGCCTCTACCATTATCGTCGTGTTTGTTGTGTTGTATAGTCCAGGATGTCCCTGATTTTTGAAACGTATAGTGCTGCAGGTTTTTGTCCTTCGATCGACAAGAGCTTCACAATACCTCAAGCTCATTTGGGAAATGCCGATATCCTAATCTATCGACTAAACGTTTATCTTTAAGCATAATTCAATAACGACGGCTTAGGATTTACGTAGAAACCCTTCCGTAAAACATTGGAGACAAAGTATTCATTACTAGTATGGGGGGATCCATCGATTTGATTATAGCCTGAAACCAGTGTGTTCTCCAACGAGAATCCCGTTTCTTACAACCAAAATTTCAAAAAAATGAAAAAATTTAAAAATTGTAAAAAATTAAAAAGTGTTTTGTCACAAATTTTGACTTATCCAGCTGGTGAGAATAAGATAAATTTTGACTCAACGAAGCGTGTTGAGCTCTAGCTTGTTCTTTAAACTTTTAGACTAAGCGTTCGCGAATATTCGCGAAGAAAGAAAAATGATGTGTTTAAGTATGCAGTCAAGAAAGCTAAACAAGGAATAATGGAAATCTTAAGAGCTCAGAGTGTAATTTGGTCGCTTTTTTCTCCCATGAAGCCTTTTCTAACCAGATTAATAACGTCCTACTTTTGGAGATTAAACTTAATCACTTAATTATTATGTGTATAATAGCAAAAAACTTTATCCTTAGTTCAAATTTATACTTAAATTTTTCAAAAAGATGTCTTCCCTATAAAAAAAAAATGATGAAAAATGCAAAAATATAATAAATATAAACTTTGGTGTTGATAAGTTTGCTGTATACTTGCCGGCTCAGAACGATGTTACAAAAAACAAGCCTTCGAAAGAAAGCCATAGTAAGAATAATAATATGAGATTGATAAAAGTTTGCTGGCGATCCATGCCGCACACACCCGATGATTACAAAAAGCTTCTAAAAAAACCCATATTAGATGAATAATAATCCGATACTGATAAAGCGTTTGCTGCATCTTGCCGCTACAATCCGATGTTTGCAGCCTTCCAAAAGGTCGAGGGTTACAAATTGCATAAGTATTAAAATTAAGTGTGAATAAATGAATAAAAAGTATCTTTTTGTTAAATTCAAATATGCTTTTCAACTTTGGCTATTATATTTTATAAGGTATGTATATACGGAAAACCTGAGAGTTTTTAAAACCTAAGGTCCGTGAGTCCCGATCCTAATCTCTGTGGGGTTGTCAAAAGCCTGGTCACATAACCGCAAGGTTGGGATTTGCCGAGACGAAAAGTCGCTACAGTGGATGATCTCCGTGCCTATCAAACTCATTATTCTCGAGTGAAACGTGAAACATAGAATGTTGAAATACTGTTGATCCACTGGTTGAAATTCAAAAATAGCACATACACCTAATATAAAAAAATTGTTGGGAGAGAAAAGTTCACAAAGTTGCAAAATGAGTATGTTAGCATCTTAACTCATAAGAACAGTGAATTTCGTTTTAAAGCATGGTTTTGGTATAAAGGGTGAAAAGTCAGTGACGATGAATTTATCCTTTTTGGGGCATTCTCGGATCGAAATGCATCTTGTTCTATGATCCCTTAAAGGATATATAACAACTTAGTCAAACGTTCCTAGTCAGTTGAAAAGTGGAAAAAAAATGAAAAATACAAAAAGATGTGTAGGAATAAGTGTATATATAAAAATGGTAAAGACGGGGGCTTTTCAAAACTTTTGAGTCTTTAATTCCCTTGATGAACACTTAGATACTTTTTGAGGTAATTAGTCGAGGAGGATCGAGATTCTTAGTTTTCTAAGTGCTTACTTCATAGAATTGCGTGAGGACACGGCAATGTCTTAGTATGGGGGATTTTGGTATGTGTGTAATTACACATCCCTTTTACCTTTAAAATCGACCCTAAACGACCAAAAACGCACATAAAAGGCCATAAATATGCCTGTTTTCAGTGTTGAACTGAGCAGGTATTGGATATTCCGTAAAGTACAAAAACAAAGCAAACCGGTAACAAAACCGACAACCGGAATGGGAAATAGCGCATGAAAAACCGAGGCCAAAGGTGCAAAAGGATTGAAAATGGAGCTAAAACAAAATTCTTCTCTCCGAAGTCTTACTACGACGGACTTTGATCAATAAAGAAGTCAAGACGAAGTCAAAGTCAACCGCTGGGATATGTGTGTATGGGAAAGAAAATCAAAAACCAAACCCGAAAACCCAAATATCTAAAAATGGCCCACACCGTAGACCCACCTAGTGGGCTCGGGAACAGCCGAAATTAAAAGCATTTAGTCCAAAAAGCCCAAAACCCATTTTTATAACTACCCGGCCCAAACCCATTTAAACCAACCGGCCCAACTTTTTTAAAACCACTTAACGGGTGTTAGCACTTAACACCACTATCCCTACACCGTTAGTCCCTAAAGGACTAACATTGTTAGTCCAAAAAGGACTAACGGTGTGATAACCCATAAACTCCAGGGACCAAAATTGTAAATTACAAGGACGTTCGTTGCAAGTAACATACATCATTTAGGAGCCCACTTTTTGCCCTTTCCTCATACCTCTTACCCTGTATAACCCAGTGCCTTAAACCCCATTTTACCCGCCAAAATCCATTAACCTATTCTCACCTTCTATTTTTTCTCACTACACACCTCTGCAACAAACGGCAAAACTCACCCTCAACCTCTCCCAAACAAACCCCAACCCCCCATGGGGCCTCATTGCCACTATGGCAACCCATGTTTTACCAATGCAACACAAAATCAAGGGTTGATAAATGGAGGGGGAGACCAAGAAAAAAGGGGGAGGGCTTGGGGTTTTTTTGGTCACATCCTCACCAAAGAAAAACACAACTAGCGACAATGAATTGAAGTACACTTGGCAAAGCGTATCCAAGAAGAAGAGAGAATGAACAGGAGAAAGTAGTGTAGATTATCTATAGTTTTAATTTAATGTTTTTATATTATTTTTTTCTTTCTGCCAATTTAGATTTAATAACCTTGTAAAAACTTTACTCTTTAATGAAATTTAATGTATACAAAAATTCTGTGCTTTTGGGTCTTAAACTGCTATTATCCTAGTTGCTTATTTGAGTATAGCTTCTTGATAACTTAATCTATAACAACTCTTACTTGTCCACTGCTTTTCAATACCTTAGCTCAAAACCTTTTTAAAAAAGTTTTAAATTTTTTTTTTGATATTTAAGAGGGTGTTTGGGACAGAGGGCAAAATGGGTCAAAAAGGGGTGTAAAGCCACCATTAGGGTCCATTTTAACACCCTTTTGTCAGCCTTTGAGTTATATAAAAACGTTTTTCTTACTCTTTACTTTACAAAAGCCATTTTAAAGGTTTTATCAAAAAACATCCAAAAAAATGTTAAGTTACAAACAGTTTCTATTGTTGCTTTTTGATTAGTTATTTTTAAGATCTTGGGGGGTAGGGGGGAAACGAGTTTGGAGTTGCTGGTTCATAGTGGAGAAGAGGAAGGGGGGTAGGGGGGGGGGTGTGGAGAGACAGTCCTTTGGGTTTAATTTTGCTTGTGTTGGATAACTGCCAATAGTTTTGTAGTCATTCTTACAGTTGCCCAAACTGCCATTTTCAAAAACCTTTTACCAGATGTTAAAAGTCTTTTTTTTTGTTTATGAAAATTTGTATACAAGCTCTCTAAGAGCTTATCTTAATCTGTTTCACTTTGTTTTTGAGTCATGAGCTTAATAGCCAGCTTATTCATAAGCTGGCTTTTAGCCCCTTTTTTCCTTGAAATTAACCCCTGGTGCTAAACAGCATAACCTTGACCATCAACTTTCATAGCTTATTTTAATTGATATAAACTTTAGGATTATAGCATTTTTGTAGAAAGCCAAACCCCTCTTTAAGATTCTATTGGTTGCTTTTTGGATTAGTTATTTTTAAGATCGTTTCTGAAACTGTTTTGATTCTTTTTTCATAGTTAAAAGAGTAGTTAAACAGGTCCTTTGGATTTAATTTGCTTTGTGTTTAAAACTGTCAAGTTTTTGTAGACAATTATACAGGCCCTAAACTGCATTTTCAAAAAACCTTTACAGTATGTTAAAATCTTTTTTTTGTTTATAAAATTTGTATACAAGCTCTCTAAAAAAGCTATTCTTAATCTGTATTCACTTTGTTTTGAGTCATGAGCTTAAAAGACCAGCTTATTCATAAGCTGGCTTTTAGCCCCTTTTTTCCCTTGAAAATCTCCCCTGGTGTAAACAGCAGACCTTGACAGCAACTTTCATAGCTTATTTATGATTTAAACTTGGATTTTAGCATTTAGAACAGCCAAATAACCCCTCTTTAAGATCCTATAAGCCTTAAGCCCATAGAAAACTCCCCTCTATTGTAGCTAATTTTTAAGCCTCAAAAGAGGCCATTTTAACTGTTTTGAATGCTAGTTTAGGCTTATAGCTAAAAAAAACCTTAGTTTGCTGCCTTGTATGCTTAGTTTAGTTCTATAGCTTAATTTCTTTTCTGGCTTATTAGGTGCTTATTAATAGTTGATTTTAGCTCTTACTTGCTTATTAGGATTGTTAGTTGTCTAGTTTGCTTATTTGTCACTTTCCTTGCTTATTGAGTGCTAACAGCCAAGAAAAAGCCACATGGCCCTTAAGCTTAGTTAAGCTTTCTGTCTAGTTTAGCCTTTTTCAGCTTATTTAGTTGCTAGATTTTAACTCATAGGTGCTTATTTAGGTTAGGTTAGAAATCCCTTTAAGCTTATTTGTTAAAATTCTAGCTTATTAGTCCAAAAAGTCACCAAGAAAAAGCCACTTGAGCTTTTAAGCTCAATTTAAGCTACTGTCAAACAAAAAGCCCTCTTTTCAGCTTATTTATAAGCATTCTCAAAAAGTCGTAGTTATAAAAAGTGATAAGCTTCATGTGTTCTACAAGTTTGTTTAAAAAGTTTTTGTAAAAAAAAAGAGGAGATAAGGGGAAACCCGGGTGAGCAAGACTCGAACCCGGGTCTCTACCCTCAATACACCTCTTTTATAACCAAGACCCTTACCGCTGTGCCCTTGGGACTTCTACGTTAGAGTCCCAAGTGGTTATTCTTTTAACCTAGTTTTGCCCCTTTTAGCTATAAGCTCTTCCCAGCTTATTTCGAGCTTATTTATAAGCTCAATCTCGGGTTTCTTATTTTTCTTAGGATAGTTTTAGTGTCAAGTAATTTTAGTAATTTTTTCAGAATTTTTAAAAATAGTTTAGTATTTTTTATAATTTAATTTCGTTAAAAGTTTTAAAAATTCATAAAAAATACAAAAATTATCAAAAAAATATTTTTCTTTTTTAGAAAATTTTCTTTAGTCATATTTTACGTAGGAAAAATAGAAAAACTTTCGTAGGGTTAATTTTTCAAACTTTTGATTTTTAAAGAACGGGTCTCGGGTACGGTTCTTCTACTTTAGCAGTAACTATGATCTTTCATTTAGCAGTACTGTGACTTTTTCGTGGCAGAACTTTGACCTTTTGACCTTGTATTTCCCAAACAATACTAGACCCTTACCGTTGTGCCCTTGGGACTTCTACGTTAGAGTCCTAAGTGGTTATTCTTTTAACCTAGTTTTGCCCCTTTTTGCTATAAGCTCTTCCCAGCTTATTTCGAGCTGATTTATAAGCTCAATCTCGGGTTTCTTATTTTTCTTAGGATAGTTTTAGTGTTTCAAGTAAATTTTATTAATTTTTTCAGGAATTTTTAATAATAGTTTGTATTTTTTATAATTTTAATTTTGTTAAAAGTTTTAAAAGAGAGTTATAAAAATACAAAAAATTATCAAAAAATTATTTTTCTTTTTTAGAAAATTTTTTTAGTCATTAATTTACGTAGAGAAATATAAAAAACTTTCGTAGGGTTATTTTTCAAACTTTTGATTTTTAAAGATCGGCTCTCGGGTACGGATCTGACTTGACTCGTTTTTGGGTCAACGAATTTTCCTTGTTTTTAGTCTTGTCTTTTTCATTCTTCATTATTAGTTTCCTAGAGTAGTTTAGAAGTAAAAATAATTTGTGTAGGTTAATTTTGAAGATTTTAGGTTTTTGACCCTTGCGGGATTCCTGCTCAGTTTTTGAATTAATCTTCAAATTTTTAGGTTTTCTTCAATCGTTTTGTTTGTTATTGAGTATTTAGCTTTCTACTCTCTCAAATCATTAATCTCATTCAAACTCCAATTTTCCGACTGTATCGATTCTCCAGCACAGCCTCGTTGGGGATAAACGACCCGGGGATATTCTATACTACTCCTCGGTTTCATTGATTGTTTTTAGATTATACTTATTATATATATTTTATATTATATATATAGTTTAGAACTTCAATCAAATCGGGGAGGCTGTGAAACCGATTATCGTTACGTTTGACCATTTGTGTTTGAATCTGTGAATATTATCATATAAAAAAAACCAAAAAGTACAAAAATATTTTCATTTTCTTTTTAGTATAATTATCATTTAAAGAAAAACTAAAAAAAAGAAAACCAAAAAGATAAAAACATTGTCTTTAATTATAAATAAAATTCACAAATTGGTAAAAATACCAAAATATAATATTCTCAATTGAGGTATTATCATAATAACTTCCGGTGAACTTGTTGGTTCCCAACTCGAACAAAAGATTTAAAAACTTGCCTTTTGTGTCACTTGCGAGGTACGGTTCACCTTTTAAAAGATAAACAAACTCTAAGAGGGGTATAAGGCGGGTTGTTCCTAGGAACTACGACCCTAAAGGAAAAAGGTTTTTAATAGCTTCGCGCTTTCCTATTCCTCCGCTCCTTTGTGCGTTTTTCTTTTCGAAGAGTTACCGAGAAGCTTGTCGATTATTAGGTTTAAGTTGTCTTTTTCATTGTCCGTTATTAAAATAAATTGTGAATTTACTTTTGATAAACCAAAAAGAACAAACAAAAAAATTAGTGTAAATTTTCTTTTCTAGTGTATGCACACTCGTTCCCAATCTCGTAATCTTCATAATCAACAACACCAGGCCCCACCACCTGTTGTTGAACAATTTAATCTTGAAGAACCAATTGAAAATCCAGATCCCTTAGCTCCGATGGATGATAACCGGACTATGGCTCAATTGCTTGAAGCACCCACCGCGGGTTACGAGGATGCCATCGTTGTGCCCGAAATCACCGCGGACAACTTTGAGCTTAAGCACGGTCTGCTTAACCTCGTTCAAAACAAGCAATTCTTTGGACATGACAAAGAAGATCCTCATGCCCACATCCGATATTTCAACAAGATCACTTCTACGATGAAGTTCCCGAACGTCCCGAGTACGTCGGTAAAGCTTATGCTTTTCCCATTTTCCCTCGAGGGGGAAGCCCAGATTTGGCTCGAGAAAGAACCCCCTCGATCGATTCAAACATGGGATGATCTTGTTTCGAAATTCATCAACAAATTTTTCCCTCCGTCTAAAACAACAAATCTTTGAAATGAAATCACGAGATTTCAACAAAGATTTGATGAGACGTTTTATGAAGCATGGGACCGATTTAACGATCTTCTTCGGGCATGTCCACATCATGGATTTTCAGAATTGCATCAACTCGATACATTCTATAATGCCTTAAACTCTAACGATCAAGATTCGTTAAATTCCGCCGCGGGTGGCAACTTCTTGGATAAAATGCCTCGTGATTGCCTAAGAATCATTGAAAGCAAATCCAAAGTTCGTAATTCACGTAACAAACCGGTTGTTGCCAAAGTGAGTTCGAGCACTTCCACCCCCGGAATCTCTTTCGAACTCTTGATCACACTATAGAGCGGATTAGGAATCCATCTTGGAAGTGATTCTGCATGAATTGTGTTTTTCTAATTTATTTCATGTTTGATATAACTGAAAACCTAGAAGGTTCTGACACCCCTCACCAAAGAGCTGAGTAAAAGCTGTTGATACCAAAAACAACAGAGAAAGTCTGTCTTTCGAGAAGATTGAGAGTATTGATTTAAGTTGCCTTCATTTTGTTCAAGGAGTTTTATCATTTGAAAATCTATGCTTTTATTGCATCTGCATTTTCTGTAATCTCGTTGTTCCTCTAAAACTGAACCCGAAGATGAAGTATTCTTTGTTTCCATTTTAACGTGAATTATGAAGTTGTGAAAAAGATTGTGCTGATCTTAGATGGTATTGATGTGATTGAAGTTGTGGTTATATGCAATTCACGTTCACGGGATTTTACTCGTCTATGATCAAAACCGACAAATGATTAACGGGATTTTACAAGATCACTAGATAACCGTGAATGAATGATCGTTTGATGTTTTGGTATGTTTGATGTGAATGAATGTATTTTAAGTCCTCACTACAAAAAAAAGGCCATTTAGTGGCACACAAAAAGTGTCACTAAAAACGAAATATGTGTCACTAAAGACCTGACAGGGAATCAGTGACAGAAAAAAAAAGTGTCACTAACGTCGCTGCCACTAAAAGGTTTTAGTGGCACTTTTACTTGTGTTGTTGTAAACCTTATGGGTTTTAGTGGCACTTCTATGTTGTGTTTCTATTGACCATTCTAGCTTTAGTGGTACACAATTATCTATCACAATAAGCTTAAAGGATTTTGTAACATTTACTTATTGTCATTATACTCTTGATATGGTCACAAAGTAAGTTGGCTTTAGTGACAAAACACTTGCCACTAAAATTTGTTACAATATGGTTTAGGCCACCGATGTTTTCAAAATAGCGGCGAAATGTGGTATTAATTCTCAATTGCTAGATTACACAAAAGAAACTAAAATTTTCATACTAAAACAAAAAAGGAATTGCAGTGGAACAAGGTTTTTTTTATTATCGAGAAAGAAATATCCAACATGGGCTGGCGTTTCAAAAGTCTGATATAGTTGGGTCCAGAGTTTGTGGTCCGGCCATAGCCGGGTCCTGGTTCATTTGACAGTCCTATACCCTCGTATAGCGTGCTACTTGACTGCTTTGTGAGAAGTGTGAATCAACACAAACATCTAGAGCATACTTCACTTACATAAATGTCTTGAGGTTTGAGTAATTACAATATTTTTCTGAAGACCCCTCATGACAATCTTATGGTTGAAAGATGGGCAGGTAGCGGGTTTTTTGTGTGGGTTGAAACATGCGGTCCAGGTTGGGTTAACCCGTACTTAACCACTTTATCATTCAAATTATAGTTGTCCACCATCTTAATTTAAAACGATTTAGTATGGATTCGTATGCATAATAAACTTTGGGCGATGCGAACCTATTTAACCCATTTTTTCTAGAACTAGTATTGATTTTCGGCATGTTTGAGATACTAAAATAAACCACCACATTGTAAATAAATGGGTTGAAATTGTCACACCTAATGAACACCTTAAAACCTTGACGTCCATGGGCTTCAACTATATTTTAGGGAGTATCGATTCATAAACAAAATATATTAGCGATGAATAGATGAAATATGTCCCTCTGATGTTGTCTCTATAAACTTTTACGGAGTACTTGTTTAGAACAGTAATATATCTAGAAACTGAATTACAACTTACAAGCACCTATTCAGTACTGATTTTTTACACAATGGTTAAACTTAAACATTACACACATAAATTGAATTGGATGCAAGTATGTAACCAACAAATATACTTCTCTGCTTGCCTATATACTAAAAATGGCAGCCGATTAGATCGAGCTTGATTGTTAAGTTACAGCGAATATATCCCAAATCTGTTTTAACCAAGGCAGTTGGATTTCCTTGCACAAAACATGCTCCTGCAGCCCCATTCAAACTAGTTAACATAACATATAGAATTCAAAGTATGATTGAGATTAGCAGATTAAAGTTGAAGATACTAACACAAAACATCCTGGGCGTGGCTTTTTCTTCTCCTTCGGTGGTTGTTGTGGCTTAATAACCACCCTTATTGCAGCATCAAATACTCCTTTTACATTCTGTCATCAAGTAACCTTTAATCAAAATACGAACCAATAACTGCTGTAATAATAGTAACTGATAATTCAGATTATACCTGTTGAGTTTTAGAGCTGCACTCAATGTAATATGCAGCACCCATCTGTTTACGAAGCTCCTCTCCCTAATCACATTGTCAACCAAAATCTATAAACTGAGCTACTAATTGGGTAGCAAAAGCAGCTCTGAGACGTACCTGTGCAGTGGTCACGGGCACTAGTCCTGGATGATCTGCTAAGTAACGTTTATCCTCACGAAGATCTAAAAATATAACCAATCATAGATCAAAGTTAGAGGTAGCAAAATGGGCAAGACGGGTGATTTGAGTCACGGGATTAAATGGGTCTGGGTCAAAACTGGCGTGCTATTTGAAAGTGATGTACCGAGTTTGGTTCCAGCCAGAACTACAGGGACTCCAGGAGCGAAGTGCTGAAGCTCAGGGATCCACTGCTCAAATAATCGACATCAGAAATCGCTTGAGAACAATAAACACAGTACTAAAAAAAAAGGAATTTTTTTCACTAAACGGACCTTTTTTAGTATGTTTTCATAGCTGGCTCGACTAACCAATGAAAATGCTAGAACGAACACATCAGCTCCTCGATAACTCAAGGGTCTTAACCTGTTGTAATCTTCTTGACCTTTTGAGTTCATTAAACAGTACCCAAGTTAGAAACAA
>BQNB010018290.1:0-16983 GCA_026074375.1 Tanacetum coccineum
AGACAGCAAGCACTCTAATTGAGACTCACAAGGCATTGCTCAAGGATAAAGAAGCTGAGGATGTGGATGTTCATTTATACAGATCAATGATTGGATCATTGATGTACGTGACAGCTTCTAGGCCAGACATAATGTTTTCTGTTTATGCTTGTGCAAGGTTCTAAGCTACTCTTAAAGTCTCACATCTCCATGTTGTGAAGAGGATCTTTAGATACTTAAAAGGCCAACCTAAATTGGGCCTTTGGTATCCTAGAGATTCACCATTTGACTTGGAAGCTTTTTTTGATAGTGATTATGCTGGAGCTAGCCTTGACAGGAATCCACAACAGGAGGTTGTCAATTTCTTGGCAAGAGGTTGATTTCATGGCAATGTAAGAAGCAGACTATAGTTGCAAATTCTACTATTGAAGCAGAGTATGTTGCTACTGCTAATTGCTGTGGACAGGTGCCGTGGATCCAAAATTAGATGCTTGACTTTCATGAACACCAAGATTTTCATTGATAATGAAAGCACCATTTGTATTGTGAAGAATCTAGTATTTCACTCTAAAACCAAGCACATAGAGATAAGGCACCATTTCATTAGAGATTGTTATGAGAAGAAGTTGATTTAAGTGATTAAGATTCACACAGACCACAATGTTGCAGATCTTCTCATAAAGGCTTTTGATGTTAGCAGGTTTAACTTTCTAATTGCTAGCATTGGATTACTTAATCTCTGAAGTATTGTTTGAGGGGAGGTTAATGTGTTTGGATAACAGTTCTTAACTTTTATTCATGGGTTATGCATAAATATGGATCCTCATGAATTCTCACATGTCTATCTAGTCTTTTCTAGTGTGCTTGTGATGAATAGAGACATGTTGTCGTATAATTATTGAAGACAAAGTTAATACTGTTAGATATCTCTTAATACTGCTAAGCAAAAGATTAGTACTGCCAGGAAAAAGTTAGCACTGATGAGCCAAAGTTAGTACTGCTATCATTAAAGTTACAACTGCTGAGCAAATTTGAAGAATTATTTGAGGGGATGTCAATTGAGAATGAATGAAAGTGATTGATACATCAAGTAGATATGGATGAAGGGTCAGGATAACCCACTGATCTCCAACCCACATCTACATTTACTCAACTCTGCAATAAAGAAACCAATCATTGTTCCATCATCATATCAACCCAAAAAGACCCACAAACCTAGGAAAGCCATAAGGACCACTGAGATATCCCAGTCTAGTGGACCTATTAACCTTGTTGCAGATGAGACTGTCTATAAGGAGTAGGAAGACAGAATGGAAAGGGCTGCTACTACTGCTTCTAGCTTAGATGTAGAGCAGGACAATGGTAACATCAATAGGACCCAATCTATGGCAACACTTAATGAGTCAAATCCTTAGGGAACTGATTTGGGTAGTGGTCCCAGGTGCCAAGATACCATATTGGGAGGTGCAGATGCTCAAACTAGGTTTGAGACTGCATCTAAACAGTCCAATGATCCACCTCAATCAAGAGGTTACACACTTAGAAGTGGGGAGGACAGTATGAAACTATTGGAATTGATGGAACTTTGTACAAAATTGTCAGATTTGGTGAGAAAAAGAAGAGAGAGATGTTGTGAGTTGAAAAGCAGAAAGAGAGATGTGTGAATAAAAACAGAAATGAGTGATTTTGTGAGCAAAAAGAATTGAGAGATATTGTGAGCATAAAAACAGTAAGAGAGCTTGTGCAAAGAACTAATTGATGATAGAAGTCCTTTTTGGAAAGAAATTAAAGTTAATGCTGGTAACTCAAACTTCATGTTGTTAGTCTTAGGTTAATACTGGTAATATAACTTAATGATGCTAAGCATAAAGTTTCTACTGCTGGTCTACATTAATGCTGCTAAGCTTACGTTGATGCTGTTGAGGTACTGCTGTCGAGTTACTTACTACTGTTAGGCATAACATAGTGCTGTCAGTTTAAGTTAATGATGTTAGGCATAATTTAGTGCTGCCAGTTCAAGTTAATGCTGCTAAGGGTGATTTTATAAATACTTCGATTCAGGGTTTCATTCGATTCTTTATTCAATTTCAATCATTCAAACACTCTCTAAACGTAAACCCTAACTCAATTTCATCTTTAATCATAAAAACACAACACAATGTCAACCCCAACTTTCTCTAACACTCACAACATGGTCGCATTCTTGGAAAAACTTGCTGAAAGTGATGGGTTTCATGAAATTATTGATTTTCTGAATGCTAACCAAATTCATTATGCTTTAACTGTCAATCTTACTATCTACACACCTTGCATTGAACAGTTTTGGGCAACAGCAAAGCTAAAGACGATTAATGGAGAACGTCAGATACAAGCCCTAGTTGATAAGAAGAAGGTGATTATCACAGAGTCAAGTATTAGAAGTGATCTTCACTTAGAAGATACATATGGTACTGATTGTTTGACAACTGCTACAATTTTTAAAGAACTGGCAAGAATGGGGTATGAAAAACCTTCTCAAAAGCTTACATTTTATAAAGCTTTCTTTTCTCCACAATGGATGTTCTTAATTCATACCATTACACAATGCCTTAGTGCCAAGACCACTGCATGGAATGAATTCAATAGTACTATGGCCTCTGCAATCATATGCTTGGCTACAAACTAAAAATTTAATTTGTCCAAGTACATTTTTGATGCTATGGTAAAGCACTTAGAGGGAGGGGTTAAATTTCTAATGTATCCACGATTTGTACAAGTGTTTATTAATCAACAGCTTGGTGATATGTCACATCACAAGAAGATTTATATTAACCCCTCACACACAAAGAAAATCTTTGCCAACATAAAGAAAGAAGGAAAATACTTTTCTGGGAGAGTAACACCCCTGTTTGCAGCAATGATGGTTCAAGCTAATCAAGAAGAGGGTGTAGATTCAGGCATTCCTACTGCTTCTCAACAGACACCCATTACTATTCAACCATCTACATCTAAACCCCAAAAGAAATAGTCTAGGAGGAAGCAGAAAAAGACTACTGCAGTTCCTCACACTAGTGATTCTATTGCTGATGCAACAAATGAGGAGTATGTGCCTATACATTCCAATGATCTACTGCTCAGTAGTGAGGATAGATTAAAACTCACTTATTTGATGGATATGTGTACCAAATTGTCTGAGAGATTCCTTGACCTGGAACATACTAAGACTGCTCAAGCTCAGGAGATCACAAATTTGAAGCTGAGAGTTAAAAAGTTAGAGAAGAAAACAGGGTTAAGAACTCATAAATTCAAGAGACTGTACAAGGTTGGTGTCATAAGACGAGTAGAATACTCAGATGATGAAAGTTTGGATGCTCAGGAGGATGCATTCAACCAGGGGAGGAGTATTAAAGACATTGACAAGGATGCTGAAGTTTCTTTAGTTGATAAAACCCAGGGAAGGTCAGATGATGCATAAATGTTTGATACAGATGCTCTTATTGGTAATGAAGTTTTTGCTGAAAATGATATGATTGAGAAAGACCAAGATGTGATTCCTAAATAAGTTAGTACTGCTGCTCCCCCTACTACGGTTGTGTCACCACCTTTTATAACTGAAGTAGAGATTACCTTAGCTCAAACATTGGCTAAATTGAAGAGTGCAAAATCTAAGGTTGTGATACAGGAGCCAGTACAGAGTACAACCACAACAGCACCTTCAACAATTACCAAAACTAAAGGCATTACATTTAGAGATGCTGGTGAAAGCACAACAAGAACACCAACATCAGTATCTTCTTTAAGCATCAAGGATAAATGGAAAGCTAAGATGGATGAACCTGAAGTGCCATTGAAGAAAAAGGATCAAATTACTCTTAATGAAGAAATGGCTAGAAATCTTGAAGCTCAAATACAAGCTGAACTCATTGAAGAAGAAAGGCTTGCAAGGAAAAAGGAAGAGGAAGCCAACATAGCTTTAATTGAATCATGGGATAACACATAAGCTATGATGGAGGCATATTTTAAATTAGATCAGATGCTACAAGCAGAAGAACAGTGAGAGATAACCATTAAAGAAAGATCAAGACTGTTTGTAGAGCTCATGAACAAAAGAAAGAAACACTTTGCAAAGCTTAGAGCTGAAGAGAAAAGAAGAAAGCCACCAACTAAAGCTCAAAAGAGAAATCTAATATCTACCTATCTCAAAAACATGGGGGGATACAAATATAATCAGTTGAAGAGCAAGAGCTATGATGAGATCCATAAGTTGTTTGATAATGAAATGAAGAGGGTAAATACTTGTATTCCTATGGATTTAGAGGTGATGAAAAGCAAAGAAGGAATAGAGTGAAGTTCTAAAAGAACAAAGGATGAACTTGAATCTGATAAGTCAAAGAAGGCAGAAAGTAGTGAAAAGAAAGCTGAAGGCAGTAGAAAGAAATCAATTGGTAAGAAAAGAGCAGGGAAAGAGTAGAAACAAGAATCTTCCAAAAGACAAAGAATGGAGGATGATAAAGAGATAGATGAGCATAAAGAAGCTGAAGATGATGATGAAGCTGAGATGAAAAAGCATATGGAGGTAGTTCAAGATGATGAGGAAATAGTAATTGATGATATACCTCTAGCTACCAAACCTCCAATAATTGTTGAAAATAAGATTGTTAAAGAAGGACAGAAGGGATTCTATCACTTGATAAGAGCTGATGGAAGTTCAAATAGATATTCATCAATGATTAGGATGCTTCAGAACATTAGTAGAGAAGACTTAGAGACTCTCTGGAAGTTGGTGAAAACTAAACATGGGAATACAAGGCCAGATGATGTTTATGAAAAAGTGTTCTAGGGTGATCTGAAAGTAATGACTCTAGTGGAGTACACTTTGTGAGATTTAATAATCTACATATCTTTATGTTAGTTAAGAAGAGATATACCCTCACACTAATAACAATCACAAATATGCTCAACAAGAAACTTTAAGCTGATTATTGGAATGAGATGTGCTATCAACTACTCAAGCTCATGGTAAAGCAGCAAAAGGATCAATAAAGTGTTTGAATGCATCTTCCTGATAGTGATGAAGACTTTTAATGAAGAAACTTAAAGATTCAGAAGATGAACATCAAGTTTAGGGGAGGATTGTTGGGACTTAAAGACTTCAAGATGATTCTTAGAGTTACTACTGCTCAGGTATATATTAGTGTTGTCAAGCATAACTTAGTACTGTTGGTGATACTAATGAAAATTATGCTAAGTAGTTAGTACTGGTAGTATAAAGTTACTACTGCTAGTTACTACTGTTAGTATAATTTAGTACTGTTAGTATAAAGTTACTGCTGCTAGTTGAAGTTAAGACTGCTCAGAGTTGAAGACTGAAATATATGCTAAGTAGTTAGTGCTGCTAGTAGTAAAGTTAAGACTGCTAGTACACAGTTACTACTGTTAGTATATATTAGTACTGCTAGTACTAATGTTACTACTGCTTATGTTTATTAGTACTGCTGGTACAAAAGTTAATGCTGCTGGATTACAACTGCTAGAAGAGTTACTACTGTCAGAAGGATAAAGACGAGTAAAGAGATAAGGATTGTTTGGAGAACAAGAATACTTACGAAGATAAGTATTGAGTTATTTTTGTAAAAGATATGTATAATGTATTTGTTTAAGAGATTATGTTTGCTTTTAGAAAAGATCATGATATCTTAGGAAAGTATTGTAAGCCTTGTAGGACTCCTTGGTGTATAAAAGGAGGTCCTAGGGTATAGAATTCAATGTATCAAAAACGAGTCATTGTCATAGCTTCAAGGTTGTAAACCCTAACACTGTCAAAGAGTGTTCGTATTAAATCAAAGAGTGTTCGTATTAATATATTGGAGCTTATTGTTTTGGTTATATTTCTGTGTGTTAAACATTCATTATTGTTATTCTTCTTAGTGGTATAAACTAGATTCCGCATAGTTTATATCATACACTCAAAGTTTCAATCTTAGTACCTTTGGATTTATCCAAGGATACTAAACCTTACATCAAGCTAAGGAGTTCAAGATCTATTCATTGGGATCAACAAATATGAAACGAATTTACAAAGAAAAATTATGAGTAAACAAGTTAAACCATAATAACCTTTAAAAAAGATGAAAATGATGGTTACAACAAGAATCACACAACAACTTGCTTCCTAATTTATTCAACCCACAATAAAACTTCAACCTAATCAAGATATATTTCAAAATAATCTCTTGTTTACACCATAATAACTATGTATCAATCCAACCAAGATACTTCTTTGTGATGATAAAGAAAATTAACCAAAAACTAGAATATCCCTTTCTTTACCACAACTATGTAACCCTAAAATAATCTTGCATAAACCTTGTAAGGATTTTTAATAACACCCTTAAATCATCCCTTAAACTTCAAGAATATGATGATGTTGATTAGATATAATTAGAGAACCATAACTAGAATTTAAAAGCCTTTAACTCTTGAATATATTTTGCTATAATTTTTTGTATGGAATTGGTGTTGTTGTTGGTTGAACTCACGACAACAAGAGGACCGAAAAGGGTGGATTTTTCTTGTTTTGAAACTATGAGAAGTGTATGCAGTATATTAAGTTAGATGGACATGGAAAACATGAAAGCCATGTGTCCCATTATCTAGTAATGAGACACATAAACATGAGCTTTCACCACCACATGGACAAGTATCCATGTGGTTGGTTTAGTGGGTAATTTGTGGGTTTATTTTGTATAATTTTAGAATAAGTGGGTAGTTTTAGGGCCAATAGGTATATGCGTAAAATATAACAAGAGTTAAGGCGGAACCACGAAGCGAAAACGTAAATAATAAAAATAGAATTATAACATATGGGATACTTTTGTAAAATAATAAATTACGTAGAGCACGTAGACGGATACTTAATTTAAAGATGGGTCCCCGTTTAATAAACGTCTTAATACGAACGCGAGATAATCTACCCGGCTAATTGTAATTTTTTTAAAGTAAAATATAAAATAGAAGTATAGATTAAAATAATGACCTGGAATTTTACGAAGTGCTACAGTCACCCCCCCCCCCCCCCCCCGTTAAGGGAACTCTTGTCCCCATAGTTCAACTAGCACTATCCGCTTGTGAGGAGTTCAAGAAGAGATGAGGGTACTGGTTTCTGAATTTATCTTCACGCTCCAAAGTTAATTCTGGTCCTCGTTTAGAATTCCAACAGAATTTGATGATGGGAATATGACTCTACTTTAGCTGCTTGACTTCATGATCCATAACCTTTATAGGTTCTTCAATAAAATGCAGCTTGTCATCGAGCCAAATTTCTTCTAACGAAATGACGAGGTTCTCATCCGACAGACACTTCTTCATGTTTGAAATGTGGAATGGGTTATGGATTCTACTTAGCTCCTGTGGCAGCTCAAGCTTGTATGCTACTGGACCAACTTTAGCTAAAATCTTAAATGGCCTGATATATCGTGGACTTAGTTTACCACGCTTCCCAAAATGGATCATGCCTTTCCATGGCAAGACCTTCAACATAACCTTGTTTCCGACCTTGAACTCCAAGGGTTACATCTAACATCAGCATAGCTCTTCTGGTGACTACAAGCAGTTTGTAAACGATTCTTGATTGGGACTATCTTCTCTATTGTTTCTCGAACAATATTTGGACCCGTGAGTTAGCTCTCTCCAACCTCACTTGTCACACCCCCAAATGAGGCATGGACGAAAACACGTGTCCGGGGACGTGACGTCATAATATACATCACACAAGATACAAAGAACGACCTCTAAGGGTATATTTAGAAATCCAACATCGTTGCATTAAATAAAATAGTTATGGTTTTACATAAGTTCAAAGATAATATGAGGAAGCGAATAAAAGGTTTCAAAGTTTGACAACGATGTTAACATAGATAATAATAATTCTTGAAAATCGGTCCAATGCAAGGCAACACCATAAAGCAAGCAAAGACATCCATAGCTAAGCACCTGAGAAAAACATGCTAAAACGTCAACATAAAGTTGGTGAATTCATAGGTTTGAATTTAGAATTAAAAGTGGACCACAAGTTCACAGTACGCATGTGACAGTTATAACAGATACAACTCTACATAAAAAGTATTTACAGTTGCGCTAAGCTCATGACACCGAAGCTCAATTAAAAGGAAGCATATTATATGCCAAACAAGGATTAATTGCCCTAAAGGTATCTGACCAAGATCACCTAGTGAAATCCGACATGGTATATATCCGTTTATCGGGAGCCCCGTGGGTAGTGAGCGCTACTCACCCGGATAGGGATAATTAGCCCCAATAGATCTATTTACACCTTTCGCACTTATTTAACCAGTCAGTCAGTTAAGCAATTAACGGTTCATGATAGTTCTGGCATTGGTGGTCTATTCGCTACTTAGGCAACACGTAATCAGGAAAAGGAAACGTAAAGTAATTGTGTCCATAGTTTAAAACAAGCAATGTTTCTCACCCCAAACTAGTAAAGTAAAGATAGTAAAACGTGGGGCTATGAACTCACCTTAGCAAGATGAGCAAATGATAAATCAAGCAAGTAAAGAATGATATAGAAATCTAGCCGCGACCTAGAATAATAGCGCGTCTTAGAAACACAAAAAGTATGCCAAGAATTGCACAATATGTTCATCACCAAAAGACATCCATGTGTGTTTTTGCTTTGGTTTGATTATCAAATCATGACGAAATAAAATTATATAGTTTTTAGTAAGTTTCTATTTTAGGAAAGTTTTTAGTTTTGGGACGTTAATACCATCCCCTATTTTTGTTTTATCCATATTTTCTTAAGTGCACTAGAGAAATCTAAACGTTTAACTCCCATGTCCATCTTGCTAAAATTCACCAAACTTACTATTTTTAGTAATTTTAACGTTTTTCCTAAAATATGTTAACGACGTCTTTAAATGATACTAATCAATATATATGTGTTACTACATATTTCGCTAATGTTTTAAAAGCTCAAAATATCTCGAAAGTGTTCGAAAACCCGTTTTACTATTCACATCAGCAACTATTCATTTGGTTTTGCCGAAAAATATTTCAAGTTTCATTTGGCTATAACATTGCCGTTTTAAGTCCAATTTTAATGTGCGATATATGAAAAACTATTTATTCAAAACGAACTCTCCAAAAACTACTTTTACGTCTAATGAAAACATTCCTAAGTCGCTCAAAACCTCAAAACAATTTTAGATCAACAACTACCTTTTTCACAAACGCTTCTAAAAATCACACCAAACTTCACAATATTATATAGTCTAGCCTAATCTCCATTCACAACTAATCCACAACAAAACCACACCTAAAACTAACATAATCCTTTCAAATCTATTGTTGCAACTCTCATTCAACTCTCATCTCACCAAAAACATAATATTTAATTAGTGAAACAAAGTAACATCATTATTTGTAAAATCTTATTTTATAATCTTTTAAAAGTTAAAACACAACATATGGATGTATGGATCTTGAACATATATGAAAGAACATAAGTAAACCACAAAAAAAGATTCAAGACACTTACAAGAATGAAGAACAAGTAGAGAAATCACAAGATCTATAACCCAAAATACTAGATCTATAAAACCCAACAATAAATCTTGAAACCCTAACTTTAGATCTTGAAGAAAAACCTTTAAATCAAAGAACTAATACTTCAAACCACCTTAGAAAACCTTAGAAATGAATCTTGTATGCTTGGATTATGCAAGAAATCAAAGAAAATGAAAACCCTAAAAGGGTGTGTTTGGCCGTGAGCTAAGGAGGGGGGAAGAGAGAAAGAAATTTTTTGATGAGGCTTGGAAAATAAGAAATGACCTAATTTGTGTTACAATAGGGTATTTATAGGTCAAGAGAAAGTTCAGGGTTTCATGGTTTTAAGTATCAAGTGACCAACACACACCAAAGGGGTGTGTGTGTGTGGTTTGGCCGAAACAACACCACAAGGACCATATGGTTCAAAATTTTGAGTCATGGTTCATTATACTTGGTCTTGAGTTGGTCAAATGAGGTCAAAGTGTGTAAGTATCACATGTTTTGGTCTAACTTGAGGAAACGTGCATGAGAATGACACTCTCATGTGTCATTATCCATCACATGCATGAGAAATTCAAATAAAAGACGCTCTTGAATTAATCTCAAGACTTATGGTTGCATTTGGTTTGGTTTAGGCGTCCAATATGTGACAAGAGGGGAGGGTGAACAAAATTTTAGGCTTAAGAACATGAGATGGACGATAAATAAAGTTTACACGAAAAGATATCAAGTTTTCAAGGTTTCGTTAAGTCAAAAACGCGAAAAACGTAATTTAAATGTTAAAGCGTAAAAATAAATACCAGGAGTGATCGTAAACTAAGAAACACTTAGCAAATATAAAATAACTCATATAATATCTAAAGTAATCAAAATCTGAAGTCAGAACGCGTCGGATGATGTTTTTCAGATTTACGCGGGTTAACTTCCCGGTAAACTGCCAGATTCAAACGTAACGTATAAAAGTAAAAAATAATTGTCGGAAAAGTTTAAAATATTGACCTAAAATTCTTGGGGTGTGACATTCTTCCCCCGTTAAAAGAGATTTGTCCTCAAAGCTTATGACGTGGACTAAGGGTTAACGAAAAGATGAGGGTACTTTTTCTTCATTTGATCTTCACACTCCCAAGTAAACTCTGGCCCTCGTCTCGAATTCCAACGGACCTTTACGATTGGAATGCGGCTTTGCTTTAGCCGTTTAACTTCTTGATCCATAATTTCAACTGATTCTTTAATGAAATTAAGCTTGTCATCAATCTGGATCTCATCTAACGGAATAGCTAGTGGTTCGTCTACGAAATACTTCTTCAAATTGGAAACATAAAAAGTAATATGAACTCGGCTTAATTGCTTTGGGAGTTCAAGTCGATAAGCAAGCGTTCCTACTTTAGCAAGAATCTTGAAAGGTCCAATATAGCGAGGGTTGAGCTTCCCCCGTTTGCTGAAGCGTATCACCCCTTTCTATGGCGACACTTTTAACATGACCTTATCTCCAACCTCAAATTCCAATGGCTTGCGTCTCCTATCGGCGTAGCTCTTCTATCTATCTCGTGCAGCGTGAATACGCTTTTTGATCTGAATGATCTTCTCAGTTGTTTCATGAACAATTTTCGGACCAGTGAGCTGAGTGTCTCCAAACTCAGCCCAACAAATAGGCGATCGACATTTTCGGCCGTAGAGAGCTTCAAACGGTGCAACATTGATACTAGTGTGATAACTGTTGTTGTAAGAAAACTCCACCAAAGGTAGGTGTCTATCCCAACCTTTCCCAAAATCAATCACACAAGCATGTAGCATGTCCTCCAAGGTTTGGATGGTTCTTTCACTTTGACCATCAGTCTGTGGATGGTAAGCTACTCATATCCAATTAAGTACCTAAGGCTTTGTTCAGCGATTTCCAGAATTGAGACGTAAATTTACTGTATCGATCAGAAATAATCGAAACCGGCACTCCATGCCTCGAGACTACTTCCTTCAAGTATTGTCTCGTCAACTTCTCCATTAAGTCGGATACCTTCATTGGTAAGAAATAAGCGGATTTCGTGAGTCGGTCAATAATTACCCAAATTGTATCTTGACCAGTTGATGTCTTTGGTAACTTAGTAACGAAATCCATTGTAATGTTCTCCCACTTCCACACTGGGATCATAGGTTGAAACAACAAACAGGATGGCTTTTGGCATTCGGCCTTGACTTTGGCACAGGTCAAACATTTACTGACGTAGGTGGCACTTTTTGCTTTCATATTCGGCCACCAATACAGTTTCTTCAAATCTTGGTACATCTTGTCCGATCCAGGATAAATTAAATACTTTGACTTATGCGATTCATGCATAATCAACTCTCTTAACTTACCTCGACAAGGAATCCAACTTCTCTCATTCAAGCATAATGTTCCATCAGTACGCTGCTCTAGCTTCTTAATCATACCACACAGATCTTCGGTTCCAAAATTCTCTTCCTTTCTCGCCTCAACCTGAGCGTTTAAAATTTGCACGGGAAGGTTCAAATCAGTCATCAAAACCAAAGCTCGAACTCGTAGTGGCTTATTATGTTCCTTTCGGCTTAAGGCATCTGCCACCACGTTCGCCTTTCCCAGATGATAAGGAATCTCGTAGTCGTAATCGCTCAACAGCTCTAACCGTCTACGTTGTCTCATGTTCAACTCTTTTTGATCTAGAATATGTTGCAAACTCTTATGATCAGTGAACACAACGCATTTCGTGCCAGACAAATAATGTCTCCACATTTTGAGAGCAAACACTCAGCTCCAAGCTCTAAGTCATGTGTAGTGTAATTCTTTTCATGAACCTTAAGTTGGCGTGACACGTAGGCTATGACTTTCTCCCTTTGCATCAAAACTGCGCCCAATACATTACGAGAAGCATCACAGTAAACCACGAAGTTTTCACTAACTTTGGGTAAAGCCAAGATCGGTGCACTACACAGTTTCTGCTTCAACAGTTGAAATGCTGCTTCTGCCTTTTCACTCCAATCAAACTTCACTTTCTTTTGAGTCAACTTCGTCATAGGTTTGGCAATCTTTGAGAAACCTTCGATAAATCGTCGGTAATATCCAGCAAGATCTAGAAATTGACGAATCTCTATCGGAGTCTTGGGCGATGCCCAATCCTTGATTGACTCAATCTTAGTTGGGTCCACGTAAATTCCTTCACCATCAATCACGTGACCAAGAAATTGTACCTTCGACAGCCAAAATTCACCCTTTGAAAACTTGGCGTACAATTCTTCCTTTTTAAGCAATTCTAAAATTAACTTAAGATGTTCTACATGCTCTTCCTTGCTCTTGGAGTAGATCAAGATGTCATCAATAAAAACGATCACGAATTTATCCAGATATGGCTTGCACACCCGATTCATCAGATCCATGAATGTCGCAGGCGCGTTGGTCAGTCCAAACGACATCACTTGAAACTCATAGTGACCGTAGCATGTCCTAAACTCTAACTTTGGAATGTCTTTCTCCTAAAATCTGAGTTGGTGATAACCAGATCTTAGGTCGATCTTAAAGTAGACTCTTGACCTTTGCAACTGATCAAACAAGTCGTCGATTCTTGGAAGTGGATATCAATTTTTCACAGTTAGCTTGTTGAGCTCACGGTAATTGATACACATCTGAAAAGATCTATCTTTCTTTTTGACAAACAAGACTAGGGCTTCCCAGGGTGAGGAACTCGATCTTATAAATCCTTTGTCAGAAAGTTCTTGCAGTTGAGTAGACAATTCTTGCAGTTCTGATGGTGCTAATCTATACGGGGCGCGTGCCATAGGTGCAGCACCAGGGACCAAGTCGATTTGGAATTCGACTTGTCGCATAGGCGGTAGCCCAGGCAAGTCTTCTAGAAATACCTCCGAAATATCCCGTACGATAGGCACGTCCTCAAGTCGCTTCTCCTCCGACTTGTCTTCGGTTTCCTTCTTCGTAACTTGTGCCAAAAAAATTAGGCAACCTCTGTTGATATATTTTTAAGTTTTAGTGCACGATATAATGCTCAACTTCGACTTCTCTCCTTTGCCGCCTCTATCACCTTGAACTATCAAAACTTCATCTCCATAGGGAATTCGTACGATCTTCTCATCACAAACGATCACCGCATGATGGTTCGCTAACCAATCTATGCCGATGATGACGTCGAAACTACCAAGTTCTACGGGCATTAGGTCAATATTGAACGGGTGACCTAACAATCCTAACGTACAACCTCTAAGCACAGTATCGGATCCTATTAGCCTTCCGTTAACTAGCTCAATATGGTATTTAATCTCTAAGATAGATGGGACGATGTCACTTAGAAGGATAAAAATTGTGGGTACGAAATTTTTGTCGGCTTGGTTCTAGGTACTTGCAATAACAATGTCCTTTGCCTTATTTCATGACCATTAGAAACTTGGACGATGAAGAAATTTCCTAATTTTCTTGATTTTATCCCAACGAATGAGGATAAGTCTATTATGTTCTAAAATCTTAAAATCCGTAATTACCATGACTACAAGGAGCGTGACTCGGTCTCTTGGCTAATGGTACAGTGTCTCTATATGGTAATATTTGAGGAAATCTACTTAGTTACGGAGCTTATTAATAAGGATACATATGACAGACATAACTCGCGAACACGTGCGCAAAATATTGGTAAAATATGAAGATGATAAAATCTTATCGAAATTGTAAAGAAGAGAAAAGAATATAGAAGTGGAAAGTGAAAATAGATTGGCAAATTTTTTTTTGAGGTGACTACTCTTAGCATAGGATTGTTCTCCCTGAATTATACATAGGTGATCAGGCTATGTATAATTTAGGTACTAACGATAGATGCTCGTTTCGTCAAACTAGTGTTATGTTTAAAAGTTTATGTGGTATAAACAGTGTTGTTTCTAAGGTAGAAAAATAGTTCGTGAAAACGAGAACATTGTAGTTTATATAACGGCACAAGATATTTTGTAAGACTTAGTAGAAATAGTTTAAGAGGTGATACCAAAATAGTTTACGAGAAAATCACATGACAATTTATAGTGTAAGATTGAGGGGTCTATAAAATGGTAACAAATGGTCTACGAGTTGACAACCAAATAGCTTATATTGCGACAACGAAATAGTTTATAAAAGACATGAAGTAGTTCGTAAGATAACATCAAAATAGTTTATAAATGACAGCGAAATAGTTCATGAGGTGACAACGAAATGGCTTGTAAGATGACTGCAAAGTAACTTTTAATAGGGTAGCAAAAGAGTTTATAAATAACCGTAATATAGGTTATATGATGGAAATGAATTAGTTCATTAAATGATAGCCATATAAGTTATGAGGTAATAGTAGGATAATTATAAGATGTTGACAAACGGTTTATGTAATAATATCAATAATTTATAAGGTGTTAGCGAAATGATTCATAAAACGATGGCAAAAGTTTATAAACGTCGACATAACAAGTTAAAAGATGAAAACAAGTAAGTTTGTAAAATAGTTTGGAAAATAGTTTGTGAGATGATAGTAAATAATTTTTAAGAAAATGACAAAATGGTTTATGGGATGACAACAAAATTGCTTACAAAATGGCACAAGAATAGTTTATAAAATGCTAGCAGCGGAATGATTTGATAAGATGGTAGTGATTTAAAGAGTAGCTTACTTAAATAAATAGAGAAATTAAGTGTAACTGATAGAATCATCATGACACATACATTAACAGGAAATTTAAAACATCCACTCAATACAACGGAATTTATAGAAAAGTACTAATGCGAATATAGTCTAAAAAGACTTTGACTTAGGTCACTAGGTAAGGCGGCAAGATCTCTTCTTAAGCATTGGTCTTGTCTTTGACGACACTAGAGTTCTCGCGAGCTTTTTCATTCCAAATTTGGTTCACTTGGTTCTGATTTCTCAACTTCTGGAATTCATTCCTAAAATTTCCTATCCTTCCACATTCATAGCAAGTGGTGGTAGCCTTCGGATTTTCCACATGGGCTTTCTGGTTCATTGCAGCAACGGATGCCCTACAATCCTTAGTCATGTGGCCAACCCCCTTACATTTACTACACTTCACAGTACACGGCCCAACATGATGCAACAATTCCCAGCATAAGCCTTCTTTCCATTGGCTCCAATAGTGTAAGCCCTTGCCACATCTGGTTTCTTGAAGGGTGGTTATTGTGGCACTCGGTTATCCTTTGGTTGGTTCGCAAACTTCCTCTTATTGTTAGCATTATTTTCTATCGTGGTTTCTTGTCGTATGACCTGATTCATCGGATCGTGAGTCATGCGGATTTTTGTCTCGTAGATAGCAATAGCTTTAATAGCATTAGTAACTTGCTGGGCCACAATCTGGTCAATCTCCGCATAACTCATTTTTTGTCTTGTTGCCGTCATTCTCTTCCAATCAAAATAAATAAAAGAAAAATAAATTAAGTGAGGTTCCAAAAGTTGCGTTTCCAAAAGTGGAATGTTACGAGGTGACGGGTGAAAGTTATGTTCAACTTAATCGGCATGTTTATAGATGACGGTATGAGACGACGTAGGAGAAACAAAAGTATGGGACGGGTGCTCAACTCGCATTCGGGTTCGGACAGTAAGATAACGTAAGGTCGAAAGACTGTGACAAGTTTCGATGTTATGTAAAATAGTATATTGTAAATTTATGAAAAAAGTTTTAATGACCAACGTATTACTCACGATGTCTTGAGAAACGTTTAGAGACCATTGTGCAACTCACAATGTCCTGGGGGAAAGATCTATTATTTATATAAATAACATTTATATAAAACCAACGAGAAAATCTACGTAAGGCAAAATAAACATAATATAATTATGGAAATGTATTATACTTAATACTCGTATACTTATCGATAGTAATTATATACGAAAGCAAGTAAACACGTAGGATCACATACTGGTTATAGACCAGACCTAGATATACTACCTGCTATAACCTTGGCTCTGTATACCAATCTGTCACACCCCAAACGGGGCCTAGACGGAAACACTTGTCCGGGGGCGTGACGCCATAATATACATCACACAAGATACAAAGAACGACCTCTAAAGGTACGTTTAGAAATCTAACATTGTTTCATTAAATAAAATAGTTAAGGTTTTACATAAGTTCAAAGATAATATGCGAAAGCGAATAAAAGGTTTCAAAGTTTGACAACCATGTTAACATAGATAATAATAATTCTTGAAAATTGGTCCAATGCAAGGCAACACCATAAAGCAAGCAAAGACATCCATAGCTAAGCACCTGATAAAAACATGCTAAAATGTCAACATAAAGTTGGTGAATTCATAGCTTTGAATTTAGAATTAAAAGTGGACCACAAGTTCACAATACGCGTGTGACAGTTATGGTAAAATACTAGTAATCTTAAGATCAACCAAGAACAAGAGTGAGATGTGGGTTGGGATGTTAGAGAGAAATTGGATGGAAATGGATGAATGTATT
>BQNB010018290.1:19699-66806 GCA_026074375.1 Tanacetum coccineum
TTTCTAATAGTGACTATGGTGGATCTAACCTTGATAGGAAATCCACAACAAGTAGTTGTCAATTTCTTGGACAAAGACTAATCTCATGGCAATGTAAGAAACAGAAAATAGTGGCTACTTCAACAACTGAAGCTGAATATGTAGCTGCTGCAAATTACTGTAGACAAGTATTGTGGGTTCAAAATTAATTGCTGGACTATGGTTTCAATTTCATGAATACCAAAATCCACATTGACAATGAAAGCACAATATGCATTGCGAAGAACCCAGTATATCATTCTAAGACAAAGCACATCGAGATTCGTCACCACTTTATAAGAGATTGCTATGAGAAGAAGCTCATAATTGTGGAGAAAATTCACACAGACTTAAATGTAGCTGACTTGTTGACCAAACCATTTGATGGACCACGGTTTAATTACTTGGTGGTTAGCATTGGTATGATCAACCCATAGCAACATTTAATTCTAGGCTTAGTTGTATAGTTTGTTTAATTCTGGTAGCTACGTAGTCTTAATACTGTTAGTTAGTTCATTTTAATACTGGTAGTTACGTTATCTTAATCCTGGTAGTTATGTCCTATTAATACTGGTAGTTAAGTAGAGTTAATTCGAGTAGTAAGTTTTATTAATTATGTCTATACAATTTATCTTTCAGTATGTTTTTCTTGGTTTTAGCCTAATCTTTGCAGGCATAGCATGGATGTGCAGGTGAAAGGCAGGAGTAATAAGGTTTTAGTTCTTAATCCATACTTAATTCTGGTTGAAAACGAATTAATTCGGGTTGACTCTCAATTAATTCTGGTTGACCAACATTAAGTCTGGTAGAGAAATTGTTAATACTGGTAGGTTATTGTTAATGCTGGTTGAGGGAATTTTGACTTTTTCTGACTTATCACTGTTTAAATGTTACCGTTAAAGATTTTTACGGCGCAATAGTCGTACAACAGAGAAGCTATATATAGATAAAGTATGATTTCTCTTTCATACTTTTCTTTTTTTATTTCTATCTCCTTTTTGCAAAGTAAAAATTTCCTTCATAATGAAAATAGTCAAGAGTTCTGTTACCAGCATCTACAATTTCAATCGCATCAAAACCCAAGTACATTAATACGATTGTTCAATGGCTTAATTAAAGTATTGTGACAAACACAATCAAGTGGGGTTTTTGCGCAAGCCTGACGAGAGTGCAGGGTTTGCTGAGATAGTGGATTTTCTTCGAGGTTCCAACCTCAGGTATACCTTAACTACCAATCCAACTATCTATGATTCTCTTGTCAAACAGTTTTGGCAGACTACAACTGCCAATACTAATGCTGATGGGACTCTAGAAATAAAGGCAACCATTGATACCAAACAGTACATAATCTCTGAGGCATCAATTAAGGATTCACTTCAATTAGAAGACGCCACAGGAATTATAATGTTGCCAAATGATGAACTTTTTGAGGGAATGAGGCAAATAGGGTATCCTACTGATGGAACTTTTACTTTTTGGAAAAGTTTTTTCACACCCCAATGGAGATACTTATTTCACCATCTTTTACACTGTATAAGCTCTAAAAGTGGTGGATGGGATCAATTTGGTAGCAATATTGCTACTGCTTTGGTCTGTCTATCCACTGGTAGAGTTTATAACTTTTCAAAGCTCATTTTTGATGGTATGGTGGCAAATTTGAAAAGCAAGACAAAGTTTTTGATGTATCCTCGTTTTCTGCAAATGATTTTGAATATTCAAACAGAAAACAAACACCTTTATCTAGCTGTGAGCCTGACCAAAAAGATCTTTGGGAATATGAAAAGGGGTTTTCGAGGGGCACCAAGACCTTTATTGCCTTCTATGTTACTTGTTGCTACTAACCCAAATGCAGGACAAGAACATGATGTTGTGGCTCCATCCCAACCATCATCATCAACACCCCCAGTACCATCCACATCATCTCCTCCAGTCATTACTACACCTACACCACCACCTATTCATACACCTACACCAACACCAATACCTACACCAACACCAATACCTACACCTACACCTATTCCTGAAACTGAACCTGAACCATTTGAGCACATCTATGAGGAGCCATCTCCTGTCCACCATCACTTCTCACCCCCACAAGAACAGGCTCCAAGTCAAATGCCTATGGATGATTTACTTCATGAAGTTCCTAAGTTGATATCAAGAATTGACAGCTTGGAGATGGATCTCAAACAAACCAAGCTGACCATGGGAAATGCCATAGTGAAGTTAGTCAAGAAGGTGAAGAAGATGGAAGGGTTTTTGAAAAGGAGGAATTTGGTTTTGTCAGACTCTGAAGAGGAAGAACCTGAGGCTCAAGGGAGGAAAAGTCAAGATGATCCTCAAGATTCTTCAGTACAAGGATTGGTTACTCCTTCTACAACAAAGGTAAAAGCTTCAGGGGAGGAACAAGAGGAAGACATAAGTCCAAACACTCTTGAAGCAGCCAAAACTCTCTCCAAGGTTGCCTCTTTAAAGACAAGGTCTATTGACAAGGGAAGGAGATACAAGAGAAGAAAAGAGGCTAAGGGAAAGAAAGTAGTCTCAAGCTTGGATTTTCAAGAAGAGGTTAATACTGGTGCTGAAAAAGTTAATACTGCTGAAGGAGTTAGTACTGGTAGTACTAAACTTAGTACTGGCAGTGAACAAGTTAGTACTGTTGGTGATAAAAAGTCTACTTCTTCTCCTGATACAGGCCAAAGAGCAAGAAAAGATCATATGATCATTGAAGAGACTCCTAAGAAGTCTAAGGAGCAAGTTTTACAAGAGGAAGCTAGCCTTGCTGAAGCAATAAGGTTGGATACTTTGCAAAAAGAAGAGGTGGCTAAACAAGTTCATTTAGACTCTCTCCTAGCATAAAGGATTACAGAAGAAGAAGAATTGAATAAGCAAAAGAAGAAAAGAAAAGCTCAAGTTCAGTTTGAAGCTCAGCATTACACAAATGAAGACTGGGATTTAATTAGAGCAAAGATTGAAGCTAATGCAGAGTTGTCAAAAAGTATGCTAGGAAGTGACCTACAAGGAGAAGATTTTGCAAAGAAAATGGTTGATCTTGTCAATCAAAGGAAGAAATATTTTGCAGAAGAAAGAGCTAGAGCTAAAAGAAATAAGCCCATGACCCAATCACAGCTAAAGACTTATATGATGAATTATTTGAAGAATCAGGGGACATGGAAGTTATCTCAGCTGAAGAATTTGAGTTTTGAAGAAGTCAAGAAGGAATTTGATAAGCTTGTGAAACAGGTTGAATCCTTTGCACCAATAAATTTTGAAGCCACTAAAGCAAGTTTGAAAAGATTTGGTGAAGAGCTTCAGACTAAGACTCCAAAAAGACTAAAAGATGATGAAGCAAAGGATGCTGAGCCAACCAAGAAGTCTGGAAAAAGAAGAAAACAGATGGCAAGGAAAAGATTGCATATAGACCTTGATGAGGATGATTCTGAAAATTCAGATGAAGTTGGTGAACAAGAAGAGTCTGTCACAGGTACTAAAACTCCAATTAATCCTGTTCCTGTAGCTATGAAAACACCTAGTATAGCTACCTATAAGATCATTAAGCAAGGAGAAAAAGGAGTGTACCAAATAGTTAGGGAAGATGGAACTGATATAGTGTACATTAATTTTGGTGCTATGTTGAAGGCTATATCTAGAGATGATCTTACTGAGTTATATAGGATTGTAATGAATAGATATGGGATGGATGGACCAGAGGATGAGCTAGAGAAGGTATTTTGGAAATATTTGAAGAATATGTTTGAAGAACCTCTTAGTACAGATCCTATATGGAGTGAATTAGGACAGCAAAGGATCATAAGTTGGAGATATTATGATGCCTGTAGAGTACATTGTTTGAACTTAGAGTCAATGGATATTTATATGTTGATTGAAAGAACATATCCATTATCTGCTGAGATGTGCAAAGTCATGCTAGACAAGAAACTACAAGGAGGAAAACCAGATGAGAATTGCTATAAAATGTTGAAAATGATGGAAAAGCAGGCTGGTATTAGAAAGTAGTGAAATCTAATGAGTTAGAAGCTTAGGATAGAGATGAGAAGGATAACACTTGGTGGAGGTGCTATGCACTAACACAACAAATGGTTATCAGTTCACCATGTCTAATCGACATAAGTGACTAGCTTGACAGGGCAACGACTACTTGGTAAAGACTTCTCAAATCCGTTCTATGGTTGACAACTTGCAAATAAGTTGTATGGTTTTCAACTCACCATATCTGTTTAAGTGAAGAGTTGGCTAGCCCACAAGTTTATGGATTGTGGTAAAGGCTGTGGAAAAACCATAACTAGTCCATGAGGTTATGGCTCATGGTAAAGACAAATTGCAAATCCATATTAGATGGTTGACACTTTACCAAAAAGTGGATGGTGCATCAACTCACCAAGTTTCATGTACAAAGAGTTGATATGGTTATCAATCCACCATGGAATTTACCTTTTCTAGGTGCCAAAGGATTGACTAGCCCTGAGCAAACGGCTACAGGTAAAGGCATATCAAATCCGTTTATGGCTGTAATGGTTTGCCAAAAACCATATGGTATTCAACTCACCAATGTTTCATGTACTGAGAGTTGAAATGGTTTTTAGTCGACCATGGACATACACCTTTCTGGTGGCCAAAGGACTGACTACTCCAGAGTGAATGGCTAACTGGTAAAGAGACATCAAATCCATTTAAAATTTTTCAATGATTCACCTCTCACAGGAGTTAACACACCTGGAAGTGATGAGAATAGACTAAAATTTTAGGATTCTGCTAATATTGTCAATGCTTGCTGATATGACGGAGTGCTGGAAAAATTTGAAGAATAGTTGCTGCAAAGATCAAAAGAGCTGGAGTTGAAAGCATTGCAGATCAAGAAAACTTAAAGAACTTCTATTTACAACTTCCTCAGAAAAGCTTAAGTTTTAAAGTAAAGATCAAGAATATATTGAGGTAACTTGAAGTTCTACAAAGTAAAGATCAAAGCTAGGGAGGATTGTTGGGGAAATAGATTCTAACTGACTTAATACTTGTAGTTATAACTGTTAAGTCTGGTAGTAATAGTTAGTTTTCTGGCTGTACTAAGTAATACTGGCAGTCTAAGTTACGTCTGTGCCGATATAAAGTTAGTACTATGTAGAGTAGCAGTACTAGAGTTAGTACTGTAATGTTAGTTAAAGTCTGTTCATAGTTAAGTCTGTTTATGTAACAGAATAGTAATAGTTATCTTAGAGATATCTTAGGAAAAGATATGTATTATCTTTTTACACGTTTGTAAAGCCCATTAGGGTTTCCTTGGTGTATAAAAGGAACCCTAAGGCTCATATGTTATGTAGTGATTGAAATATCAATCAGTAGATATAGCTTAATAGCAATTTAGTATTACTATTTCTTCTTAATTCTTGTGTTAAGATTCTGCATTAACACTTGATATTCATAGTCGGTGTCTCTCACATAGTTGATTTGGATTTATTCAAGTTAGCTATCGTCTTACAAAAGGCTAATCAGATCCTATACCAAGGACCTATAGATTCTTTGACTCAAGCCTGTTAGATTGAAGCAATGCAGAAGGAAACTTATGTGTTTGAACGACTGGAAGTATGGGAGCTCGTACCTCTGACTAGACAAAGTTATGGTGAATATTTGCAGTGGATTACAATGTGAAACCTAGACCGAACTGGGAGGGATTTTGAAGAACAAAGCTAGATTAGTAGCCGTGGTTCCATCAAGAGGAGGGAATCATTTGAAGAGTCTTTTGCTCCGGTTGCGAGATTAGAGGCTATAAGGGTTTTCTCGCGTTTGCTGCTCATATGAACATGGTCGTATACCAAATGGATGTGAAGACTGCGTTTCTGAATGGTAATCTGCGGGAAGAGGTTTATGTTAGCCAGCCAGATTAGTTCGTGGATAAAGATAACCCCAATCACGTGTATAAGCTAAAGAAAGCTCTTTATGGGTTGAAACAAGCTCCACGCGCGTGATATTATATGTTGTCTTCGTTCTTGATATCCCAAGACTTCTCCAAAGGGCTCAGTGGATCTTACATTGTTTCATTCGTAGAGACAGGAAGGGAATTACTTCTGGTATAAATTTTTGTCGATGATATTTCTTTATGCAATCTTACCACATAAACTTGTGGATATAGTTTCTAAAATCATGTGTCAAAATTTACAGATGTTAATGATGGGAAAATCTCATTTTTCTTTGGGATTATAGAGATTTTTAAAGTCCCAAGAGTTCATCTTTATTAACCAGTCAAAATATGCTTTAAATCTTAAAGAAAATACGGTTTTGACTTCCTGTGAACCAGTGGATACCTTCCAATGTGGAGAAATCCAAAATGGATGAGGATATAAGAAGGGTATGTAGTAGATCGTCACACTTTCTTGGTATGATTGCGCCCTATTTTATTATACTGCTTAGCTAGACATGACCTACAATTTTCTATATGCATGTGTGCCCGGTATCAGGCTCGGCCTACCAAAAAGCACATAAATGCGGTAAAAAGGATCTTTCGGTATTTAAAAGGAACCGTACATCGGGGACTATGGTATCCGAAGGATTCTTTGATTGCTCTAACAGCATTTGCAGATGCGGATCATGTTGGTTGTCAAGATATACGACGTATCACTTCTGGTAGTATGCAATCTTTTGGGTGATAGACTTGTAGCTGGTCGTCTAAAAGGCAGGAAAATCGCTGTGATATCAAGTACGGAAGTGAATAAAAAATTTTTTTAATTTTTTTTACTTTGTCTGGTGTCGTGCTCAAATCCTTTGGATGATGATCAAACTTACGACTATGGCCTTGGATTCAATAAAATTCCAATGTACTGTGATAACAAAAGTGCTATTGCATTATGCTGCAACAACGTTCAACATTCCAGATCAAAGCATATAGACATCAGATTTCACTTTATCAAGGAGCATGTTGAGAAGAATAAAACGGGGTGATCGAACTTTACTTTTTCTATATGAGTATCAAACTGGCAGACTTCTTCACTAAAGCTACTTGCCGAAATAGAATTGAAATTTCTGGATCACAAGCTGGGAATGCGATAGTTTTACGCGCGAGACTCTGAAAACAAATTGGCAGATGAAAGTCTGTTGAATGTAGTGTACCGTTCAAAATATCCTGTATAATAATTGTATCATAATTTTAAAGCATAAAAACCAAAAAGATTTTTCATTTTTTCAAATTTTTATAAAAACAAAATACAAAATATAAAATTTTAAAAAACCAAAGAAAAAATCTTAAAAAATTGAGAAATATATAAAGGAGGTAATACTGGAATGTCTTCTGTAAACTCGGAAATTTAGGTCTTAGAAATGTCATTCAAAATGTTACAATCATTGTAAATGAGTTCGAGAAGAAGTTCCAATGTTTTCAAAACATCAATGGCTTGCTATTATTTCAGATAGCAACCCGGTCATCATCTTAAAGGCAAGTATTTTCATAATGGAAACTTGACCTCACAACGGGAATTTATTTTCTCGGGCATGGTCTACTTCTCTGGACCACTGCAAAAGTCTTGTGATTTAACTTTGCATCTTACTCGTGCTTCCTAATATTCATCATAAGTGTACGTGTCATGCGCTTAGTGTTAAAAATAAGGAGAAATCTTATTTTTATTTGTAAAAAGTTGTCTTCATAATGAATCAGTGTTTTCAGTAATCACAAAAAGATTTTTCAAAGACAATTCGACCACTCAAACAAGGACAACAACTCTTTAAATAGAAAACGAGTCTTTATTTGAGGGGGAGAAATCGTCATCAAATTATCTTTTAAAACGGTCTTTCAAAATAAGTTACGGAATTAACAGATAAAGTTTTTAATAATGACAGATCATAATTTAAGGGGAGTTAATGGTTTTTAACTACACAAGCTTTAGATGTCATGTGTTTAAAACTTTATGGACTTATTTTTGATTTAAGACTTAGTGAATTTAGGCTTTAAACAACAGACGATCAATATTGCCAACACCTCATAGTTTGTAAAAGACTTAGGAATGCTTAGAAATACTTTCATAGTTTTAAATGCCTTGAAGTTGATTCTCACAGAATAGATTTAAGTTTTTAATTCTTTGGAACACGATCTTATGTATTTGTGCGTACAAGGTTTTGTGATTTGAGGTATCAAAACCAGCAACGGGGGAAGGAATACACTAGAACGTACAAACAAGTACACGTGATAGAGTCCCCTAGCCTTCTTGATTTTAGTGTCTTCCGGGAAGACAAATGTCATAACCGCAAGAAAATCAGTGGTTTTAACTTATTACTTCGGTGCCACTTAATTCAACTTCCATAGGGGTAGAGATATCTTGTGATTTCAAGTATGCATCATTTAAGATACTCGGGGGAAGTGTTGTAAGAATATTTATTCTAAGTGTGAGAAGATTGGTTACTGATTCAATAAAGGCTTCCTTAAACGGTTAATCACTAAGCTTATTCTTAAAATGAGTAGAAATATTTGATAAAAGAGGTACACATAGGTATGATGATTCCTTTAGAAGTCACTATCCTGTAGGAGAAATGTGCTCCATTTTGGGACTTAGCTGACCTTAAGTGTTTTCATTTCGACTACTTCGAGGGATTAATCTGTATACATCCGGGACTTAATTGACTTTAATGTTACAAGACATATCTTTACTATCTAAAGAGAGAAAAAAAAAATAAATGCGGGGCTCATCCGGGACTTAATTGACTCACAATGGTGTTGCTGGAAACAAATCTTGAAGGGTTAATGTCGCAACTTTGGATATCATGGGCTTTATACATCAAGACTTAGTTGATGCGGGTTCAAGAAAGTTCTGAATCTACCCTAAGAAATGATTGATGGTTTAGGGGGGAAGTAAGACAACTTCAACACCGACATCCACCAACTCACAAGCTCAAAGTTACATATGTATCTTGAATTCGTTTCATACTCGAGTTTAAAAGCAAAGAATTTGTAACTTGGAATAAAGTTGATAGCCATGTCAAAAGAGTGCTTGAACTAGAGAATATATCGGATTGAAATATTGAAAGAAAGAAGGTTAATGAGAGCTTAGAAAAGGTTGTTGGAGAGATTGTACAAAGGAGACCTATGGCTGCGATAAAGTGGACCATATGATTTCATCATATGATCGTTCTCATCTTTAAGGGACAAATCACAGTTTATAATAAACATGTAATATATGTTATAATTAGTGTAGACTTTTTGGTGATATTAAGGATGTGCGCGAGTACAATATTTTCAAGAATTTCTTAGTAATTCAAAAAAATTCAAATTATTGTACTCGGGTACTATCTTACATATCCCCATAATTTGAGGTGGAGCATTAAAATATTTTTTTCCTATAAGTTTATTCTGTATTAATTTGATCCCGGACGTTTAATCAATTGATTTCTAAAAATATCAAGGAATTAACATTTGGATAAGGGAGAAAGTGATTAAACTGAATCTAATTTGTATCGAAATGTGATTCATATAAAATGGGACTCAGTACCACTCTAACTTATCATGTATACTGATATCGATGGCACATGTTAAGGGGGAGCTTTTAGTGATAATGAAAAACTCTTAAAGTGTAAATCTTTTTGATATTTATATCAAACACTTTGATTGAATTTTCAATGGTTTGAAGGATTGTGTGGTATACCATAAGGACCGTCAATGTTCTTATTTATGGAGATATAGGTGGTTAGGCATAGGTTTTCTCAAAATTCCCATGATCCAGGCCAGAATCGGAGGATCTACCCAGGATATTCCACTAGTTAGTGTAGAAGTCCTAGGTATGATAAAAAGGAGAAAAAGTGAAAAAAAAGGGAATAACGCCGACTGAGATGGAGCTAACACTGGAACAAACCCAACAAGGTGTTAGTTATGAAGTCTCGGTAAGCATTGAAGGGGTTGAAGAATGAAAAAGAAATGTAAGGATAAAGGGTGTAAAGAAAGAAGCCCTTCATACACTTAGGCAGAAACCGGGTCAATACATAAATTGTCAAAAACACTAAGGTGTTGTCTGACATTGAAGACTGTCATGGACCCAGTGACGCTATGCACAACCCTCCCTAGCCACTCAAGGTCTCTCAAAAGACTCTTGTTTTATTTCTCACGGTCATTACACCCATTTCTATCGACTTTCTCAATCCGAGTTAGTTGATATTGAAAAGGTGGCAGTCTGCTTCAGCCTCCGATCAGTAAAATCAAAGTGCACTATTGAGTCTAGAGCCAAAAGAGATCATCCATAAATATCATTAGGGAACTTGTCAAATTATGCTTCCTAAGTCACACAATGTGAATAACAAGATATATATTAAGAGTCCTACGCATTATCCTTGTGATTTTGCCAGAACATCCGAGTGATATTATCCACAATGAAGATGGAAATCCTGCTTGAGCCAACATCAAACAAGCTCATGGTAGGTGAGTTGTAGGATTCTATATGAATCAAACTTGTGACAACTGGAAAGAAACAATGGTGCGATTCTATAAGAATCAAACTTGTTCCGGGATATGAATTGCCGATAGATGATGAATTTTTGAAATGATTAACACTCTCGATGTGACACAAAACCACTTTAGCAGGTGACACGTTGATTGATTTTTAAATCGATTTTTCTATTTCAATCGGTGAGATAGTAACTTACTGGTTCACTCTTATCGTGTTGTCTGCTTTGAGACATTCTGATAATGAGAACATGCTGAGTTTGATGAATCTAATGTAAATGTGTTAGAAAGATTCTATACTTCAGCTGGAAATCCTGTCAAAGAGATTCTTTTTAAATTGAATCTACCTAATCACAGGTTGATCCTCACGGATTCGAAGGTTACTCAACCAAACACGGGCGAATGACAAAGCCATATTCGTCCCCCCTCTTTATTGCTAACTGTTTTAATGCAGGATACTTAAAGATGGAGGTGGAGGTACCTGATTCCAGCTGACTCACAAGATCTATAGCCACATGCTCATACCCGACCGACAAAACATAAAGACATCATGAAAGCTCAAGTACATGTTTCAAGACTTCCGCTACTCTGATACCGTACGTCTTTCTTGAAGTGACGAAGTATTAAAGTCAAAGAATTTCAAAGAAGTTTCCGTCACTCTGATACCGAACGTCTTTCTCGAAGTGACGAAGTGTTAAAGTTAAAGAATTTCAAGAAATATGCAACATTAAAGCTTTCCAAATCAACAAATCAAGAAAGGTATGAGCATGTCGGTCCAGAAGTCGCAAGTTCACAAGATGGCAACGTCACAAGATGGCGAAGAGATTATGCTTGGTCGATGATCTCAAGTTGCTCAAGATCACAATGTCAAATACAAGTTCAAGGAACAAGCTCAATCCAGAAATCAATGATCACTACAACATATTCACAAGAGAAAGTCAAGAGTACGAGCTAAAGACTAAAGATGAAGCATAGTATGCTAGGTTTAAAGTTTTGTAAATTGGAGTGACCTCCCTTAGGGGGAGATTGTTGGAAACACAAAAAGTGTCGGTCACTTCCAAGTTGTAATAAGTCTTAGCTCGTAGTTTATGTAATGATTAGATTAGTAATCTAGTCCGGCCCAAGACCTATGGGAAGCCCATCATAGCCCATGGGCCGGCCTATAGGAAGTATATTAGCCCCTCTCCTAGCCTTGGAGAGGGTTGGTTTTTCCATTTGTTACATTCCATCTAATAAACATCATCCATTCCTTCTCTCTAACATCACAACCCACATCTCACTCTTGTTCTTGGTTTGATCAAAAGATTACATGATTCTACAGGTATGTAGAAATATATAATTTTTGGGTATTGGGTATAACTGTGAGTATTTGGTTAAGTGTAGAAAGGTGGTATAGTTTACAAGCATGCATAAAAGCTCAAAATGCAAAACGTAAACGTTTTATGTAACGAATAAAAATAAATTATGAAAAGTTATAAATTATGTTCGTAATAAATATATAACACTTGTTTGGCATAAACTTTTATTTGTTTAATGTCGGTTTACATTAATGGTTGATTTTTGGTTTACGCGATTTAACTTAACGGTTAAAATTAAAAGTAAATGCGTAAAAGCTTAAAATAAATAATTTGAGTTAATTGATGTAAAATGACTTGAAAAATTCAGATTGTCACAGAACATCTTTGGAAATTTAAGATCAATTGGGTGATCAAGGAAGCATCAAATAAAGGTTTAAATCATCAAGGAATATCACCACTTGTGTAGGCAACATTGCCTAATCATTTGTAGTCTTTATTTATGTTTTCTATCATCAAAAATTCTAAGATAAATTTCAAGCTAATACTAAAATATAATTGTGCTTAAGTTTCATGTGATAATTGTTTGTCAAACTTGATTGATTGTTAATCGTGTCATAGGTCAAAAGGGTCATTGTTATCAATCAATTATAGCCTTTGTCTATGATTGGCTTTCTTTTGTATTGACAATTTCTCAAGTTGTTTGATTAAACAAGAAGCTTTTGTGTGGTTGTTGGTAAAATTATGAAACTACTGCGAATCGATTTTGTTAAATAAGAATTAGTCTTTAATTGAATTGGTTGTGCTTAATGCTTTTTTATTAATTTCTATATGATCTTGACGAGGATTATATGTTTTGAAAACAATAGATTGGATAACTCGTCTAATTAAATTAATCAAGGTGTTAAGAACTATTGTCATGTGTTGTATAAAGCAAACTAATAACCAAAATAATATAAACAAGTATATGTTTCTCTATTTGAATTCTCATTATCATCTTATTGTGCTTGCTTTTATTTTAATTAAAACATTGTCATGACTATAATTTCAAAACTTAATTCTAAAAACTAAATAGTCCCCGTGAACGATCCCGACTTACAGGATAATCTTGCTACAAATAAACGGGTCATAGTTGTCCATGTGTGTTTTGTTCATCGAATTCGGTACTCGTGTTATAAATTTAAAACTTGCTCAAACGAGACACATCAAGTTTTTGGCGCTGTTTCTGGTTACTTGATCATGTTTTTGTAAGCTTTGAGTCTGTGTCGTGTTCATATTTGTTAATCCTGATCTTGTTCCTTGTTTTATGTGCTATCGTAAAAGAATTCAAAAAAAGGCCACCCATCCGCCGACATTGTCCTTAGCCGCCGGCTGAGCAGCCTTAGCAGCAATCCCAGCCGTCGAATAAAGCTCACCAAAAACAACCCTTAACCACCGGCTAACCCCTTAGCCGCTGGCATCACCTCACAATAACTTTCTTATCCATCAGCATCCCCCTCCAGCCGCCGGCATCTCTTTCCTAGACCACCACCTAGTCGCCGGTTATCCCCTTAGCCGACCAGTTAACACCCCTCAGAAAGTTTCCTAGTCGTCGGTTACGTTTCTAACTGCGAATATCTAATCGAAACGCTAAAAATCCAAAAAAAAGGTTTTTTTAAGTTATTTTTTTTAATTAATTTTAAATACTTGTTATTTTTTGTCGTTAGCTTTGCCTAAGTTTCGTTTTGAACCTGTATGTGCACAAGATCATCGAGGGAAGAACCAAGTAATCCCCTTTTCGAGGCCGAGCGTTTTATTCATCGAACAAAAAGAAAAACAAAAAAGAAACACCAGTTTGTCCCATTAGAAGATTGTTAACCAAGAATCAAATATCCACTGTATCTCAACCTTGAAGAATACTAGTAATCTTTGATATTATGCAAGAACTAGAGAGATAAGTGGGTTGGAAAGTTTCTAGATAGAGAAAGTAACATTATTATGTGTAAAAAGAGAAATGAAACAACCAACCACCCTCTCCAAGGCATGGAGAGGGTATATATACTACATACATGGCCGGCCATGAGCCTTAACGGGCTTTCCATGGGCCTTGAGCCAGACTAGCTTACTAGACTAATCATATAACAAACTATAGGCTAAGACTATTACAACTTGGAAGTGACTGATACTTTTCTTGTTTCCAACAATCTCCCCTAAGGGAGGTCACTCCATTTTACAAAATTTTAACCTAGCATACTATGCTATAACTCTTAGTCTTCAGCTCGTAAACTTGACTTTCTCTTGTGAATATGTTGTAGTAATCTTTGACTTTAGGCTCGAGCTTGTTCCTTTATCTTTACTTGTAAGTGGAGATGTGATCTTGAGCACTGTGAGATCATCAACCAAGCATAATCTCATTTTGCCATCTAGTTACTTTGTCATCTTGTGATCTTGTGAGTTTTGGATCGACATGCTCATACCTTTCTTGATTTGTTGACTTGAAAAGCTTTAATGTTGCATCTTTCTTGAAATTCTTTAACTTTAACACTTCGTCACTTCGAGAAAGACGTTCGGTATCAGAGTGACGGAAACTTCCTTGAAATTCTTTGACTTTAATACTTCGTCACTTCAAGAAAGACATACGGTATCAGAGTAGCAAAAGTCTTGAAATATGTACTTGAGCTTTCATGATGTCTTTATGTTTTTCTGTCGGGTATGAGCATGTGGTTATGAATCTTATGAGTCAGCTGGAATCAGGTACCTTCACCACCATCTTTACGTATCCTGCATTTAAATAGTTAACAATAAATCTGGGGGACGAATATGGCTTTGTCATTCGTCCGTGTTTGGTTGGAGTAACCTTCGAATCCATGAGGATCGACCTGTGATCAGGTAGATTCAATTTAAGAAGAATCTCCTTGACAGGATTTCCAGCTGAAGTATAGAATCTTTCTAACACATGTGTATTAGATTCATCAAACTCAGCATGTTCTCATTATCGGAACGTCTCAAAGCAGATAGCACGATAAGAGTGAACCAGCGAGTTACTATCTCACCGATTGAAAATAGAAAATTGATTTAAAAATCAATCGGTGTATCACTTGCAAAAGTGTTTTTGTGACACATTGAGAGTGTTAATCATTTCAAAAATTCATTAACAACCGTTGATCCATTTCCTGGAACAAGTTTGATTCTTATAGAGTCGCACCATCATTTCTTTCTAGTTGTCACAAGTTTGATTCATAAAGAATCGCACAAGTTACCTACCATGAGCTTGTTTGATGTTGGCTCAAGCAGGATTTCCATCTTCATTGTGAATGAATTCACTCAGATGTTCTGGCAAAATGACAAGGATAATGCGTAGGACACTTAATATATATCTTGTAATTCACATTGTATGACTTAGCAAGCAGAATTTGACAAGTGTCCTAATAAGATTTATGGATGATCTCTTTTGGCTCTAGACTCAATAGTGCACTTTGATTTTAGTGATAGGAGGCTGGAGCATACTGTCACCTTTTCAATATCAACCAACTCGGAGTGAGAAAGTCGATAGAAATGCGTGTAATCTTCGTGAGAAATGAAACAAGAGTCTTTTGAGAGACCTTGAGTGGCTAGGGAGGGTTGTGCATAGTGTCACTTGTCACACCCCACCAAGGCGGAAACGCGGGGCGTAAACAAGAATGGATATCATCACAACACATGGTGTCTATATAGAGAATACTAAAATGCTTACAATAAAGTAAAGTATAGACACAAAGTATCATAACAATACCCATAACTAACCAAAACATAAAAGGCGTCTTTATTGATGAAAAGGAAGTTCCCGCCAATAAGAGACATGCAACATATATTCATACAATGCTAAACATCCAAATATAAACTTCAAGATCATCTTAAGGTCTCTTTCTAGCCACTTCCCACTATCTTAAGAATCCTCATGACTTTACACCTGAAAATGATGCTTAAAAAAAAAACGTCAACACATGTGTGTATTTTTAGAAAAATAAAAATTAAAACTAAAATTTGTCACTGTTTTACACACTGATTTTGTAATGACCATTTGACCCACTTCCCGACCATAAAAACTCATGAGGCTGACTTTTCTGGAAAGTAGACTCTCTGAGGTTATCTCCAGTATATTGTAAATTATTTATTTGATCTTTTATGATTGAGTTATGCTCGTTACAAAATTGCCTAACTTTCTGTAGTGAATTAAACGTCTAATTCGAGTGATCTAAGCCCTAAGGCATGATCTTATCGCTAATCCGATCGATCTAATGATTAAGCCATCATCATTATAACATAAACTTTCTGAAAATTACAAACCCTAATTTATAAAACCTAATTTAAACCCTAATCCATCATAATTAAGTTACTAGAATTGGAAGATTATAATTAAAATTGAACATTAATTAGAAAATTTACCTTGAAAAGAACCCTAAATTTTTTTCTTCTCTTTTTCTCCTTGAAACCGGTCGAACTCTTTGAGGGGTGGGGTTTGGGTGTTGATTTTGTATTTATAGCCTCTTAATAATTATCTAGATAATTCCTTTTTATAATTTATATCCAACTAAAACTCTTTCCTTTTTTTTCTTTTTTTTCCTTTTTATTTACTAAAATTCGGATTACTATTCATGCCTAAAAAAATATTTTTTTTCTTTTATTACTTAATTAATTATCTTTATACCTTAAGTTTTATTAAAACCTAAGCTAATTTGTTAAACCATTTTGCTTGAAAACTACTTTCTAAAAATAACTTTTCATTTCCAACTTCACTTTCTATATATGGAAAGTTTACTAAAAACTCTCATATTTACACAAACTCAGTTTTTTCACAATTGACACGCTTCCCATTTTAATCCATCACCTAGACAAACACTTATTAACCAAACTAAATTTCTCAAAATACCCAATCAATTTTATTATCACTATAAGTGATTAAAATGAAATTTCTCCATCAAATAACTCATTTCTCTTAGCTTGACTTCTAAAACCTAATAATATGAATACGTAAATACCTACACATAAATACATACACACAAAATACATAAACGCTCAAAATTCACAAGTCATTTACATGCTACTCAAAAGTGAATGAAATGCACTCTTGCATACTCCATCATAATCACACCTCAATGAGATTCTCACTCCCACTTGGTTGATTCTCAAACCTCATAAAACACACATAGAACAAATAAAATCACAAAATCTTATAAACCATACTTATAGCACATATATTTAGGTCAACACTACGGTTTGACCAACCTGCTCAAGCCACGGTTGTCACAGTATCCCCACCTTGAGAAAATCTCGTCCCGAGATTTAGCTACTCAAGGCATTAGCGCTACCGACAAACAACTGAGGACACTTAAACCTCATTTGATCCTTGCGTTCCCAAATAAGCTTAGGACCACGCTTCAAATCCCAACAAACTTTCACTAATGCTATCATATTACGCTTTTACTCATGACCTCTAGGTCCACAACTCCACGGTTCCTTGACAAAACAAAGAGTCTTGTCAACCTTAATCTCATCCAATTTCTACGATCCGAATCCAACTGCTAATGACTTTGCTTACCCTCATAAGGGTGCAATTAGCAACACAACAACTTAACACGAAAAGAAACATCCGACTACCTGAACCTCACCCGTCATCAAGGAAACTCGTTAAAAACCTTAAGTTGTGTAACAACGTCATTTACAACCCGGTCTCGCAACTCATCAAACAAGAACTGTCTTGAAACCAAGTTATAAGTTGTTACAAAGCCCAACGTTTTTAAAGAATCGGCTCGACTTCGAGTTTATTCATAAAATAACTTTAATCCAAAATCACAAACACATCTAAGGGCATACTAAGGTCTACAAGAAACCTTACGTACCCAACTTCAATTAAAACTCCCAATGATTCCTTGCTCAACGAACAAGTGTGGATACTCAGTTTACCTGAAGTCTTAAATACCTCCCTTCGAGTCCAATCGAATCTTAACTCAATGAACATTAATTTCTACTAGTTCTTTAGCAAAACCAAAGTTTTGCCTACTTTAATTACCTCTAAAGGCACATGCAAACTCGCATTTACCAAATACTTCAAATTTTGACACACGAAACGTGTCATGCACACTCCTCAACTCTTTTAGGTAATCTTAACCGATAATCCTTTCAAAAATCTCAAATGGACCTACTTACCTTGGTATCAACTTACCATACTTTTCGAAACATCATACACCCTTCAAACTGAATACTCTAGGTAACACTCAATTACCAGCCTCAAGTCTAACGGTTAAACCTTATACTAGCATAATCCTTGAACCAAATTCAGTTCATTCAATCTCGTTGTCTCTAGTTACGGCCCATAAAACGGTAACCTACATTCCTTTCCACACAATGCTTCAAGTGAAGCACATCTCATTAAGACAAAAATTCTCAACCGAACTATAGGCCCAATCCATCCACGGATTTCAAATGGTCCTACATAACTCAGTTCTAACTTGTCTTTCTTTCCAAACGTACTACACCTCTCCAAGGTGAGACCTTCAACCACCCATAACCTACCTGCATTAATTCAAAAGTTTCCCACTACTACCAAGTTAACTCGTTCAACAATTTGGCTGTCTCGAGCCTTTCCTGTATTACCACTATCTTGTTGGTTGTTTCTTGTACCAAATTCGATCCATTTAACTCAACCTCTCCAGTTATAGTCCATAAAACGGTAATCTACATTCCTTTCCATACCATGCTTCAAATTAAGCATATCCATACTCGAATGATAATCCCCACCTTAGGGAAGAACTCATCTCACATAGTGAGTATTCCAATTACTTTTAAAATCTACCATACTTGTTCTAAGCATAGCTAGGAATGGGGTGACTTGGTCAGTCTATTGACTACACCCAATCGCATTGTATCCACTACTCAAACTTGGTAACTTAGCAATAACATCCTTAGTTATCCTTTTTCGCTTCTACTCGGTTAACTCAGGTTGTAGCAACAATCCTGAAGACCCTTTTTACTCAACTTCCATTTTCGCACACGCTGAATACTTACTACCGCAACTAGCTATGTTCTTCTTCATACTCGACCACCAATTTGAAAACCTAAGACCACACTAAGTCGCATCCGCTCCAGGATGGATATGATACTTTATTGTATAAACCTCTTCAATAGCCAAGGTCCTTACATCTCTCCAAATGGAGGTCTAAACCTTGTCTAACCAATATGAACCGCTCTCCATCTTTTCACACTCGTTGGTCCAAGCCACGCAACATCTTATGTTGACGTGTTCTTTGCTTTGATCGTCTTATCTTATACCACCAACCTCCTTTCCCGATCTTAGCTTGGATCGTCATACGTCAATCCAGAACTTATTCTTGGCTTCACTCTTTTCCTACTCCACGATTCAACGACTACATTTGCCTTTCCCAGGTGGTACTTGGCCTCGAAACCGTCCTCACTAAATAACTTCATCCATCATCTTTGCCTCATGTTCAATCCTTCCGATTGAAAGTGTGTTGGAGACATTCATGATCCGTATAGATTACTCTCCATGTCTCGTTCACTTAATGCCTCTAGCATTGTAAGGCAAAACCTACCATGTTAGGCATGCAATCCTTCATAAGAACCTTCAGTTGTCGCGACGTGCAAGCAATCACCTTCTCCTCTTTTTTTTTCCAAGCATGCTTCCAAATCCTTGCTTCACGCGTCATAATATACTACAAAATCGTCTGCTCCTTCCGGTAATGCCAAGATCGGCTCATTACCCATTTGATTCCTTCCACATCTAGATAGCTTCCTCTTTACTCCGCTTCCACGTTGTTGGAAAACTTCATGTACATCTTCTCTTCCTTCAGTGTCTCTACGATCATCTTAACGTGCGACTCGTACTCCTCCTTAGACTTCAGGTCGGTTTAAAATATCGTCCAAATATATACGTTAACTAGCTTGTCTATATACGGTCATGCACACCCGGCTCATTAACTCCATGAAAACCGCCCCACCCACCGGCCCCGACCGCTGGTACATTAGTTAACCCAAAAGGCATAGCTGCAAACTTCAACGTCTCTACTACGTACCCTAAAAATAGTCTTAGCTACGTCATCTCCGTGCACCCTCCATTGGTGACATCACATACGAATTTTTTTATCTCACTCTTCTTGAGATAATCTATGCACATTCCAAACTACCCACCTTTCTTCCTACCAAGAAATACAGACGCTTCCCACAACAAGTTACCATTCGAACCAACCCTCACCTTGTAACTCCTGCAATCGTTCCACACCTCTTGCCTTTCTAAAAACGTCAAACGACATGAGCCTTCGTAAATCGGCGTCGCTCCTTGTAATAATTCCATACAAAATCCTATTCTACGATGAGGGGTAAAACCCACTAAATCCTGAGAAACACTTTGAGAAGCTCACATATTACTAACGTATCACTGAAATCCGACTAATATTATTTGGTACTCCTACGAGACCTCGCATCCTCTTTAGTTCGTTTCCTCACGAACCATAAATACTCTTTAGCTCGCTAAGGTATTTTAACTACCTTCTTGTGGCATGCCATCCCAGCCTTATGCCTCAACAACCAATTCTCTCATACGGCTACATCAACGCTCCCATAACTAAGAGGTACTAAGTAAAACGAGAATTCTTAAATTCTAACTTGGAATCGCGAATAATTCTATTCGCTTCGCTACCATCAATCGCACCACTCAGAAGATATGACCTACCACCAACTCTAGAACCACGCCATGAAGAAATACCAAACTTCACATGCACCTATTGGTATGGACCCAAAAATCACACAATCCTAAAAGAAGAAACAACCGAATATAAACATCGACATAACGAACGAACCTCAGACCTAACAAACGCATCAAACGATGCTAAAACACCCAATGAATATTATCCACGTACCCACACCCATTAATTTAAATAGATTAAGAACCTTTAGTTCAAAACCGATTTTTACCCAAGGAACTTTCTCTCATAACCTTAAACCAATCATTTTAAAACAAAAAGAATCACCTTAGTTAATAATAGCCAATAATTTTATAGTGTAAAAAATAAATTTAAATAAAACTTTCCATAAAATTATTTTAATATGATTTTATAAAGAAATCAAAGACAGGTTTAAAACAAATGTGGTTTGCATTTTATTTATATATATATTTATTTTCAGAAATGAAGTTTTTTTTACACTAAACAATATGATATCGACTACAACAAAATTACTTTGAAAATGAATTTATGACATCAAACAAGAGACATTATGATACAAAAAAAGACCCCAAAGATACATTAATGGGGGGGGGGGGGAAGGATTCCAATACCAAAATGTTAATTTACTTGAAAACGAACACGACAGGAACTCTTGCAAAACAAACAACCATAAGAACTCATCCATACCAACGGTCATAGAACCAAACCAAAAAGTATCGCCACCTTAAGACAAAGGAACCAATCAAAACGCCGAACAGAGAACATAGAGCACTAGTTCTATGATGACAACTAAAAAATACCAACACGAGCGTTGGATATCTCAACGAACAACGAGCTAACGAACCAACTTAAGAATCGCGACGACAATACCAACAGGTATCCGATGTATCCGCAAATGATAGATGAAAGGGAACCTTACCATCTACGCAACCCAACCTAATATAATCGCCCAATCGATTAAGAGAGGAATTCTCTAACCACACAACCATCCTCAACAGGATCTCACATCACATCTACACTACCATCTACACAACTATCCAGACTTACATCCTTACATAATACATACAAGCAACAATGATCAATGCAATCAAAGTCATAAGTCCACGTGTGTGTTGCCTTTATAATTATGTTCGCGACCATAATTATAATTGCACCTTTTGCACACGTATACTTACTTCCAAGACCACACATCTCAATGATAACACACATCTACCACATAGCACTTAATAATAATCCAAATATAACTCAAACATGATAATCCATCTAACGAACCATAAAATCCCAATCGACCAAACGAAACAGAAGTCACATCGTGACCCAAGATATAAAATCAATCCTCGATTATAGCAACGCATTGAGGTAGAAAACTAAATAAACTTATGTTGGGCCTCGCTTGGGTTTGACTTTTCTCTCTTAAAAGTCACCCAACTTCGCGGGTCCAGTGAGGTAAACAATCTCCCAACAATATCTCCTAGGGGTAGGGGAAGACATGACTAAAACAATAACAAAGAGGTATATACTATTAGATCCCCATAATGAAAAAGTATATATCTCATATTATATAGTAGTAATTCAGAATAGAAAAGAATTTCAAAGCTTTTAGGTAGCGGGAACATACGGTATATACATACACAAACACTTATGCCCTAAAATGCAACTATATGAGGGACCCTTAAGCTATAGTCTAGGCTCAATCACCTAGTTCTCTATAACCTGGATCTGATACCAACCTGTCACACCCCGCCAAGGCGGAAACGCGAGGCGTAAACAAGAATGGATATCATCACAACACATGGTGTCTATATAGAGAATACTAAAATGAAACCTAAAGTAAAGCAAAGACACAAAGTGTCATAACAATACCCAAAACCTAATGGTGTATTTATTAACGAGAAAGAGTCTCGTTAATAAATGACATGCAAAACATAATCCAAACAATTCATGCAAACACATTTATTCAAACAGAAAGCATAAATAAACTCCAAGCATCCTATGGTCTCTTCTAGCCACTTCGCTTTATCTTAGCACCATTAAGCTCACCTGAAAATGATGCTTAAAACGTCAACATAAAGTTGAGCGAGATTCATAGGTTTACGACATACAACAATATCCAAAATAAACTTTCAATTAGCTGCTGCAATTACCAAAACAATTCATGACAACAATTAACAACAACGGGACGGAACATGCCCACGATCCACAATCATATCAACTACATATGTGCGCTACGTGGCCTTATATTAGCTCAAGCAGTCTTACCATCGTCACACCTCGTTTTGCATATTAGGATCCACAATACCAAACATATCATATCGCAACCCAACGGGATGGAACGTGCCCACGATCCAATACACATAACTACAGCAAGCTTAAAAACATTTTAACACGACAACAAGCATCATTCTCACCCAAAAATAACATGAGAAAAAGGGGCTATGAAACTCACCTTTACTTAGCTTTCCAAAAGATTCCAACAAAAAGCTTCACAAACAACTATCACAAATCTAAACAACAAAATAACTCGTGTTACACGCTACTAATCCAAAAGCTTAATGCACATGTAACAATCATATGATGGATGTCTAAGGTATTCTATTAACCCCATGGGTCACCCTGACACCATACCCAACTTTAACCACTTCGTTAATAAGTTTCACTAGTTAGTCACAATTTGTTCAAAACTGCAGAATTTTAACGTGACTCAACGTACTCAAAACCTCTACTTACTGACCTCCATAATTCATACTAAAAATCACCTATGTTCATTCATGAGTATATTAACTACCTCATGATTCCCAAGAGCCATTTACATGCACAAGTACTCATAAGAAAATGAAACTTCAAAACAGTCCCAATTCGGATCTGTTTGCACACTAAAAAGTTTGGACCTAAAAACCATACTTAGACTCCAAATCAGAAGCTCTCCTTTGGGGTATTTCTAATAGACACATAGAACTAAACTCCTGTAGAAGGGATAAGCTAAATTCGAATTTTAAGTGGGGGTTTTATACCTTGTAATCTGACCTAAATCTGACCCGTATTTACTGCTTTGACAACTTTTCTTGCAACCAACGTTTGAATGACTTCCCAACCTTAAAAACCTTTGAGGCTGGATGTTCCGGAAACTAGACTCTCTGAGCTACATCATAGGCACTGGAAACTTGACAAAATCTATTACCATTATTGAGATATCTGCCAAACAACACAGCCCTAAATTCTGCCCCAATCTAAATCAAATTCTAACGCGATCTAAACCCTAACGAATACACCCATATGATCCTAATTAAACCCTAATCATTATAACATGTTTATTATATCATTAATTACAGATGTTATGAAACCCTAATTATCCATCATAATAATTATTACATATTTTAATGATAATTAACTCAAAGGATTATAATTTCTACCTTAAATCTTTGAATCTTGAACACAAAAATCACCAAACTTGAAAAAAGATATTTTTCTTCTTCCTCCTTTGATAAAATTCGTCTGGGACAATTAAAAATAAGGGGGAGAAGGGTTTTTGGTATTTATAAGGTTTACAAAAAGGTTTAGAAAAGATATCTTTTACCAATTTTAATTAAAGTAAGATTTGTTTTCCTTTTTTTTATCCTAAAAACCGGCCGAACCTTTTTATTTCTTTTTATTATTTTTATTTTTTTATTTAATTATTAATTACATATTTTCTAACATTACCCTAAGTTTTTATAAAAACCTTAGCTTGCTTGCGCATACCTTTACTTGTAAACGCAATTTACTGGACTTATAAAATAAATAACTTTTCAATTTTATTATACCTAACATTCCAAAAATAGAAATTTCATTTCTTTCATATCCTTACTACTTGAACCTAATCTCATCCTAATATTACTAACACATAAATACGTATACGTATAATTACTTATACAATTAACGCGAAACCGCTTTAATCACCAAAATCATTTCCTTGTCACTAAAAGTGAACGAAATGAACTCTACAAAATCCAACACAAATCCAATCCCAATGAGACGATCACACTCAATGGATTGATTACCAAATCTCACATATCCCACATAAACACATATAAACTCACATTAGCACAAATAACATATAACCCATATATTGAAACAGATACATAAGTCAACACTAACGGTTTGACTAACCTGCTCAAGTCATGGTTGTCACACCTTTAGGAAATCTCGTCCCGAGATTTAACCAAAAGGTTCAACTCTATCATTACCAAACAATTAATCGAGGATACTTATCTTTCAAGTAGTCCTCCCATACCCATGTTATGCTCAAAGTTACACTTTGAATTCCAACTAACTTTCACAAGATATCTTACTGCTAACCACTTTGCCTGCCCACAAAAGGGTACGCATAGCAGCATAACCGCTCCAAACGAAAAGAAACATCCAACTACCTGAACCTCGCCCGTCATCGAGGAGACTCGTCAAAAACCTTAAGTTGCGTAACAACGTCATTTACAACCCGGTCTCGCAACTCATCAAACAAGAACTGTCTTGAACCCAAGTTATAAGTTGTTACAAAGCCCAACGTTTTTGAAAAATCGGCTCGACTTCGAGTTTATTCATAAAATAACTTTAACCAAAATCACACAAACACATCTAAGGGCATACTAAGGTCTACAAGAAACCTTACGTACCCAACTTCAACTACAACTCCCAATGACCCCTTGCTCAACGAAAAAGTGTGTGATACACGGTTTTACTGAAGTCTCAAGACCTCGCTTCTAGCCAAAACCGGGACTTAACTATCACCTATCCTGCTACATTTTTAACGCTCATAACTTCATAGTCAACAAATTCTCAACAGGTTCCTCAACAAAACGAAGAGTTTTGTCAACCTCGATCTCATCCAATGATACATGTAGACTAGCATCCGCCAATCACTACTTTAGGTTTGACACATGAAACGTGTCATGTACTCCACTCAATTCCTCAGGCAATCTCAACTGATACGCTACAGGACCGATTCTTTCAAGAATCTCAAATGGCCCTACATACCTCGGTGCTAACTTACCCTTTTTCCCAAAGCGAATTACACCTTTCCAAGGCGACACTTTTAGCATAACCCGATCTCCTACCTCAAACTCTAACGGTTTGCGCCTATTATCAGCACAACTCTTTTGACGGTCTCTCGCCGCTTTGAGCTTCTCTTTTATCAACACCACTTTATCAGTCGTCTCTTGAACCAACTCAGGTCCAATCAAACTACTTTCCCCAATCTCAGCCCATAAAACAGGCGACCTACACTTCCTTCCATACAATGCTTCAAACGGAGCACATCGAATGCTTAATTGATAACTACCAGCAACTCATTATATCCTCTAAAGTCTAAATCATACCTTTACTTTGTAGATCCACTTGAGGATGCTAAGCAGTACTCAAATATAATCGCGTCACTAACACTTTCTGCAGCGTCTGCCAAAACCACGAAGTAAATCATCCATCTAAATCCTTGCCAACTTCACATCTTGAAATCTCTTATATAGCTAGAAAATGAGCTACTTGGTCAGTCTATCGACCATCACCCAAATCACATCATACTCACTACTTTGGTCTTGGAAATTTAGTGATAAAATTCATGGTGGTTCTATCTCATTTTTACTCAAGTATCACAGGCTATTGCTGTAAGCCAAAAGTCTTTGACATCACAGCTTTCACCTCTTAAACAAATCCAATAATTGCTAACATAGGTAACTATATATTTTCTACACTGCTACCATACATTGTCTCCAAGGTAGTAGTACGGTATTTCTCTCCCGGATGTACCAAGTACCTTGATGCATGAGCCTCATCCATTACTACTGTCCTCATCATTCCCTACTAACAGAACTCATATATGATCCATAAAATACAAACTCTCGTCTCCTTTTCTTTCCATCTGTTGATCTAAACCATGTAGTATTTATGCGAGTACATTCTCTTGCTTAAATGCCTCACTTTGGGCTGTCAGTATCATTCCTCTTACTCCATACTGAATAGTCATAGCCATCGCTCGGACACGTCTAGGTTTCACTCTCGGATCCTTCCTACTTAAACGCCTTAATCACACATTTGCCTACCTGGGATGGTAGCGAATTCATAACTCATACTTACTAAACAATTTAATCCATAAAGTACAACCATCATCTGCTATCTTTTCCATTTGTTGGTCCAGGTCACGCAACATTTCTGCTGGTGCGTTCTCTACCTTGGACGTCAATATCTTGTCTTTAACACTTGGCTGGATAGTCATGGACATTGCTCTTACTCGTCTTAGTTTCACTCTCCCTTTCTACTCAACGCATCAACCACTATATTCGATTTATCGAAGCGTCACACAAATCATTCTTCAATACTGGAAAGCCTCTATTATATTTCTGCGCCCCACTCATCCTTCAGACCCACTCAGTTAGGTAAGTAAAGTTATTAACAATCATAGAAAAGTTGTGATTAAACGTAGTTTAAGTAACCTTGCCAATCTAAGAACAATCATAACTCGGATGGTGTACTTAGGTACATCCCAATTCCATCACTGCCTAACACTAAGTACCCTTAGCAAACAACTTCTCCATACCATCAGTAATTCCAACTTTAACTCAATGAACTCCAATCCCTCATCTTAAAAAAAGCAACACAGGTGCTCCTTCACGTAAAATGACCAGGTCATATGAAAACCTTTGTCTTGCAACTCTTGAAAGTTTCAAGTGCAAATCTTGCATGTCAAGGGTGTTAGACGATATCGAGACTTCGCACTGGCGTCGCTCCAGGAACTAAATCTATGCGGAACTCCACTTGTCGTCGTGGTGGTCATCGACAAATCTTTCGGAAACACATCAATAAATCTCGTACGACAGAAATATCACTCAATTTTGGTTCATCTACCTTTGTGTTCATTAAGGTTTTCATAACTCCTTGAGTACGTTCACCATGAACATGAAGTATCTCATCACCTTCCAACGGTATCCTATTAAAAAAACACCTCCTGAAAAACTATCCCAAAATTCCTCATGGACCAACCGGTCCAATACCACAACACATCAAAGCTTCCACGACTCAACGTATCAACGAACTCGAAGGTTACGAAAACAATCAAATAGGATAACACTAATATCGAGTCAAAGGCCAGAATGCATATAGGAGATTCCACATATGCAAATAGACGTGGATCAAATGACATAAGAATCCTTTGAAAGAAAGGATACATATATGCATCGAGCGAAAACGCAACGAAAGAAATCATCAGACATACCACGACAAATGAACACATAAAAAAAATATATCAATACGAAAGACAAAAATTCTTTTACCAATTATCGACATTACTCGAAAGACCAAATTAAATAATGTTTTTATAAATATCGATTTAAATTAAGAAAGTCACTTTAAGTATAAAAATCATTTTAAATAATAAATAAAATTGTCTTAAATTTAATCTTTATAAAATTTATTCTGGTTGTCATAAAAAAATCTAGAGATGGTTATTTAATGGTATATCCACAAAATCATTTCCTTGTCACCAAAAGTGAACGAAATGAACTCCACAAAATCCAACACAAATCCAATCCCAATGAGACGATCACGCTCAATGGATTGATTATCAAATCTCACATATCCCACACAATACACATAAACACGTATAAACACATATAACACATAACTCATTCATTGCAACAGATACAAAAGTCAACACTAATAGTTTGTTTGAAAACACCGTACACCATAATACCAACAGGGATCGTAAAACACCGTACAGACTCTAACACAATTCTATTGTTTGAAAACGAAAGAAAATACCAGGAACCATTTACTCAAAATAAAATCAAACGAACTCGTACAAGAAAACTCATGCGAGACGTTACGTACCCAAAATAAAACGTAAAGTCTTATCCAAAATAACAATCAACAGAGCAAACCAAAAAGCATCGATACTAACATGTCACCAACGGGTTACGAAAACGAAGGGATATACAAAGAAGGGAGTAATGATCCACACTAATATGTTAGGAACAATTAGTGCTTAAAAGAAATGTTTGATACTCATACGAGTAATCAATGCAACGAAAGAACTAACGAAATGCGCCTATAATCGAAAGAGCAGATTCCGAACAACCAATATACATCGATACGTCGAATAGGAAAAATTAGGTATCCTTACTAACAAAGTACGATGAAAGGATGTTAAGCTTAGACTTAAGAAATCCGAACAAAAAACCGAGCAAACGAGCAACCTCTATAATAGCAATACCAGGTATCCACAAATACTAGATATAAGGGAAACTTACTATCTCTATAACTCAACTTAACATATCCTCCAATTAAGGTAAGAGAATAATTCTCTACCCATACCACCATCCTTATCATGATCACACATATCAATAAAAAAACATATTACACTATCACCTTACAACCAAACACAAATAAATGCAATCATGGTCACAAGTCTACGTGTGTGATGCCTTTATAATTATGTTGGCCACCATAATTATAAGTGCCTCCTTTCACACGTGTACTCACTTCCGAGATTACCCATATCAATCATAATTTACATATAAGCACATATACCACATTGCACCTCTTAAACTACTCTAACTTAACACATAAAGGATGCTCCATCAAACAACTACTTACCTGTATCAAAATAAAGTCGAAACAACATAAGGGAACGAAGGTCTCACAATAATTCCCAAAATAGGAAATATCCGAAAGAAATAATCAATAACAACATGACGAGGTAAAGGACGGGATAAACTTATGCTGGGCCTCGCTTGGGCTTGACTTTGCCTCCGCAAGAATCACCCGACTTCACGGGTCCAGCCCTATTACACGCATCTGACAAACGATCAACTATCCTATCTCCTTCGGTTCCACAAGAGGCTCCTTAAAACGCTTAAGTCCAGTTGGGAAAATGGTTCCCCAACGAGACTTCTTACGGGTAGGGGAAAAACATAGCTAAAATACTAAGAAAGTAATACATATCATATCAGATAATGGAAGACAAAATAACTAAAATGACAACTTAGCAAAATACGAGATATATAAGCTATGCAAAAATAGAGGGGAAGCATAGCAGTTATAGCATTAAACACTTAAGCCATAAATGCATCTACATGAAGGACCCCTAGGTTATAGTCTAGGCTCAACCACCTACTTCTCTATAACCAAAGGCTCTGATACCAATCTGTCACACCCCGCCAAGGCGGAAACGCGAGGCGTAACGAGAAAGGATATCATCACAACACAATGGCGTCTATAAAGAGAATTCTACATGCAATAAATAAGCAAAGTATAGACACAAAGTGTCATAACAATACCCATAAAACTAAACTTCTTACGGGTGAGTGGAAAGCATAGCTATAATACTAAGAAAGTAATAAATCCTATTATAACAAATAATGGTAATACAAAATAACTAAATGAAAACTTAGTGAAAAATAAAATATATAAGCATGCAAAAATAGAAGGGAAGCATAGCAGTTATATCATTAAACACTATAACCCAAATCATCTTCATAAGGACCCTTAGGTTATAGTTTCATTAAACACTTAAGCCCTAAATGCATTTACATGAAGGACCCCTAGGTTATAGTCTATGCTCAACCACCTACTTCTCTATAACCAAAGGCTCTGATACCAATCTGTCACACCCCGCCAAGGCGGAAACACGAGGCGTAAACAAGAATGGATATAATCACAACACATGGTGTATATATAGAGAATACTAAAATGAAAACTAAAGTAAAGCAAAGACACAATGTGTCATAACAATACCCAAAACCTAATGGTGTCTTTATTAATGAGAAAGAGGTCTCATCAATAAATGACATGCAAAACATAATCCAAACAATTCATGCAAACGCATTCATTCAAACAGAAAGCATAAAGAAACTCCAAGCTTCCTACAGTCTCTTCTAGCCACTTCGCTCTATCTTAGCACCATTAAGCTCACCTGAAAATGTTGCTTAAAACGTCAACATAAATTTGAGCGAGAATCATAGGTTTACAACATACAACAATATCCCAAAATAAACTTTCAATTAGCTGTTGTAATTACCAAAACAATTCATGACACCAATTAACAACAATAGGACGGAACGTGCCCACGATCCACAATCATATCAACTACATATGTGCGATACATGGCCTCATATTAGCTCACACAGTCTTACCACCGTCACACCTAATTTTGCATATTGGGATCCACAATACCAAGCATATCATATCGCAACACAACGGGACGGAACGTGCCCACGATCCAATACACATAACTACAGCAAGCTTAAAAACATTTTAACATGACAACAAGCATCATTCTCACCCCAAAATAACATGAGAAAAAAGGGCTATGAAACTCACCTTTGCTTAGCTTTCAAAGATTTTTTTTTTTTTTTTTTTTTTTTTTTTTTTTATTTTTTTTTTTTTTGTTCTTTTATTTTTTCTTTTTTGTTTTTTTCTTTTTTTTTCAAAAAAATGCTCACAACAATTAGCACAAATCCAAACAACAAAATAACTCGTGTTACATGCTACTAAGCCAAAAGCTTAATGCACATGTAACAATCATATGATGGATGTCTAAGGTGTTCTATTAACCCCATGGGCCACCCCAACACCATACCCAACTTTAACCACTTCATTAACAAGTTTCACTAGTTAGTCACAATTTGTTCAAAACTACAGAATTTTAACGTGACTTAACATACTCAAAACCTCTACTTACTGACCTTCATAATTCATACCAAAAATCACCTATGTTAATTTGTGAGTATATTAACTACCTCATGATTTTCAAGAGCCATTTACATGCACAAGTACTCCTAAGAAAATCAAACTTCAAAACAGTCCCAATTCGGATCTGTTTGCACACTAAAAAGTTTGGACCTAAAAACCATACTTAGACTCTAAATCAGAAGCTCTCCTTTGGGGAATTTCTAATAGACACATAGAACTAAACACTTGTAGACGGGCTAAGCTAAATTCGAATTTAAGTGGGGGTTTTATACCTCATAATCTGACCTAAATCTGGCCCATATTTACTGTTTTGACAACTTTTCTTGCAACCAACGTTTGAATGACTTTCCGAACTCAAAAACCTCCGAGGCTGGATGTTATGGAAACTAGACTCTCTGAGCTACATCATAGGCACCAGAAACTTAACCAAAGCTATTACCATCATTTAGATATCAACCAAACAACACAGCCCTAAATTCTGCCACAATCTAAAATCAAATTCTAACGATTAAACCTAACGGAATACACCCATATGATTCCTAATTTAAACCCTATCATATAACATGTTTTTTTTATTATAATTATAGATGTTATGAAACCCTTAATTATTTATCATACATAATTACTACTTTTTTAATGATAATTACTCAATGGCATTATAATTTATACCTTAAATCTTCGATTTGAACACTCAAAAATCACAAACTTGAAAAAAAATATTTTTCTTCTTCCTCCTTTGATAAAATTTGGCTGAGACAATTAACAACAAGGGGGAGAAGGTTTTTTGGTATTTATAAGGTTTACAAAAAGGTTTAGGATATATATCTTTTACCAATTTTAATTAGAGTAGGATTTGTTTTCCTTTTAAAATTCCTTTTTTCTTTCTTTTCCTTAAAACTGGCCGATTGGCCTCTTTTTATTTTCTTTTTTTTATTTATTAATTAATTACTTAATTATTAACATTACCTTAATTTTCTACAAAAAACCTTAACTTTTTTGGAGCATATTTTTTGGGTAAAGGAAATTTACTAGACTTATAAAAATTATTTAACTTTTTCATTTTTATAAACTTAACATCCAAAAATAGAAATTCATTTTCTTTCATATCCTTATATAGAACCTAATCTCATCCTAATATTACTAACACATAAATACGTATACGTATAATTACTTACACAATTAACGCGAAACCGCTTCAATCACCGAAATCATTTCCTTGTCACCAAAAGTGAACGAAATGAACTCCACAAAATCCAACACAAATCCAATCCCACAATGAGACGGATCCCGCTTAACTGGATTGATATCCTAATCTCAAATTAACCCAGACAATAAACATGAAACACGTATAATAACACATAATAACACATAACCCATTCTTTGCAACAGATACATAAGTCAACACTAATAGTTTGACGTGTACCTGTAAGTCTGGTTGTCCACAGTCAAGTGATCATATGGTTGCATATAGAACCTCATTGTCTTTTGACGGTTGTCTTATTCCATGAATTATCATACTCTCGTGATAGACATTCATAATATCACATTTGATCTTAAAAGGCATTCGGTTCTTCTGTCTGCATTTCAATGGCACATTGGTGTGCATTGCAATCTCGGATACCATCAAAATTGCTAATGCTTTGTCATTCATACTTGATGATCCCAATGCTCCCTGCCCTTTATTCTTCATAGAACCTTTCGCTTTGTCCCTGCCAATTAGTCGTCAAATTTCTTGCACCTCATCTTCCTCGTCGTCTCCAACATCAACATTTAGTTTAATACTAGCTTCCCCAGACTTTGTGTTGATCGAACTAGACCCAGATGTCTTGTATATCTTGCAATTATTCCCCATTACTTTTTTTATAAGATTTTTTGGGACTTTAGTTTCCATCAATTTCGGACTACCTTTTAAAACCTCATAAAAATGATGAAGTTTAAACGGCACTCTGGTTTCAACTTCATAGTCAAGAAGTGCTCTATTATAGTAATCTTTATCTCCGGCTCCAGTCTCCTACAACCTACGTATGACGTTACCGTACACTTCACAAAACCGAACCACGTTCGGGTGCACCGTCTTCCATTTCCCGTTCACCATATCATACGTTCAACGACCATACATCTTTGTTTTGCTCTCTATGTACTGCAAAACCTCAGTCCAAAATCAAACATCCTTCCTCGTGTTACCAAGTCTGTTGTTTTCTGATACGTAAACCCAACCGTTACACAATGATTTTCTTCCTCATTTGTCCATGCAATTTGTCGGGATGCATCCTCGTTTTGAACTGTCCTCTTTTTGCGTCCTCTAGTCGGCTTCGACTTCGACTTTGGTGGTTGGCCGTGACTTCAAAAGAAGAGTCATCATGAGCGGTTTGTTGAAAATAAACAGTTTGTTGAAAATAAACAGTGTGTTGAAAGGAGTTCGAAAATTCAGGTGAGTACATATCTTCGATTGGAAATGCATGAATGGGAGACATGGGTTGTTACATATGTCATTGTGATGACGAACCACCCACATGTGGTTGTGATGACGACCTACCTGTGACAACTCACATTTTTGGGGTCATTTTTACGTTAATAAACTCAAAACTATTTATTTTGAAACCTTACGTGTTGCTTTTATGAGAAACCGTTAAGTTAAATCGCGTAAACTAAAAAACAATTTTAAACATAAACTGACGTTAAATAAATATAAGTTTACATCAAATACGTGATATATGACTTTTACTAATATAATTTATAAGTACGTAAATTATTTTAAAAGTTTTATGTAAACGCTCAAGTTTACCGGTTTAAATGTATGCATGCATGCATTATACACTACCACCTAGGGATGGCAACGGGCGAAAAAAAAACCATAACCCGCGAGTACCCACACCGTGATGGGTGGGTAACCCTATCCGTTTTACCCATGGGTGGGTCGTGGGTGAAAAAATTAACCCACCAGCGGGTCGTGGATGGGTGACGGGTAATGTATACCCATCGTGGGTAAATTCGTCACACCAATTTTAAAAATACATGCGATTATACATTTTAAAATACCCGTGAAGACGTTTTCTTTATTAAACTGACATTTATTATATTACTTAAATATTTGTCAACTTATTAGTAGATATATTTAATAGCCACATACGTCCTTTTTGAGATCCAAAACTATAATAAGAATATAAATTATGAAAGTATCAAATATATATATATATATATATATATATACTAATTATCTCAATAATCAAGTCAAGTTCGTTTATACTTGGTCTTGCGATTTTTAATATGCAAGTAACCACTGGTTTTAGTCAATAACCCATGAGTCACAATAGTAGAATTTTATACTTTTTATGTATTAATGCTATTATTAATATATAATTACTGGATAGTTGACTAATTGTGAGCATATTTATCAATATATAATAATTATGCACCTTCTTATCAAACTTGGTTTTCAAAACATTCGGAAACATATGTGTAAATATTACGTTTCACAAACCCACAGGTAATGGGTACCCGCGGGCATAGGCATGCATAAATATTATACCCACAGACGGGTGGCAGGCGGGTGACGGGTAAGAGAAACATCGTGGGTGCGGGTGACGGGTTAAAAGTACCCATGCCCATTACCCACGGGTGTCATGCCTACTACCACCTTAGTAAATAAATACTTACACTTACATATAAATGCATACTCTCAAAACTTCAAAAAGTCTTCCCCCTCTTTTATCTTTAGCCGCCCCTCCATCTCTATTTGTAGTAATTGCAACATCATGAAACTAAACCCAAGACCTTAAATGGAAAAATGCTTCCACTAAGCTATCATGTGAACTAAGAACCATTGTAAAACCCATATCTACCATTTTGATCCTCCTAAGGACCGGCCTAAGCACACACACACCCATTTATATAGTTTCTTCTTATTAACCACTTAATCACACTTTAGGACTTACCACTTATATTTTATATAAACAAACAACTAGCATAAGTCTTCACATACATTTCCACATAGAAAAAACAAATCTCTTTCTCGCATCTTACTCTAAACTCACGGCTCAAAACAAGAAGAAACAAGAAAACTTGGTTTTGATCATTTAAAAGTATTTTCTAATAAGATTTAAGGGTTTTAGTGATAATAAAATAACACTTGGGGTTTGATTTAGGTGATACACTAGTTAATCTCATCATAATAAGGTGCACACTTCATACATACTTTTATTTCATATATTTTGTTCATATCATCTCATTCATGAAATTACATCACCAACTAGTTTGTATTTTTGAAGATTTTCTAAAAGAAACAAATAAAACTTTAGAAATGTAATTTTGTAAAGATGTTGCAAAATGACTAATAAAAATATGCTCATACACATAAACTACATATTTTGTCACTAAATAAGTTACTTGTTGAAATACTTACTTTATTGCTAAAAATGGTTAAAAATAAGCTTGAACTAGTAAAGTTGTGTATTTTTTTCTTGTTCTTAAAACTATATTTATTCATGATAAATTAGTGGAAAGAACTAGGTTAGTATGGATTTATTGTTGTGATGAAAAGTGATGAAAATTGATGGAAAGGGTTATGCTAGTATAGAGTTGCAATTTGTGAATGAATTTATTTGGTAGAATAGAAATTATAATGTTGTTGCCCAGATTTGGTACTTAGGTTTTTAGACAGTAATTCTGGTCCTAGATAGTCGAGGCCTTAAAAATATGATAGTATATCTTCATACGAACGCATGGATATAAAGAACGTTAAAATCGGACTTAAAACGATGAGATATGGCCAAAAGAAGTTTAGTAAGTTTTTCGGCAAAAACTGGTTTTATAGTAATCTGGTCAGCCTGGTCAAATACATTTTTACCCTTTTTGGGTCCGAGTCGGGGAAAATTTTGTAAAAAGATGTTTCGTAGAGCTTGACTTTACGCGAAAATGTAGTACTCGCTCGTCCCGTGAATCTTTATAACGAAGAAGTTATGGCATTTATAAACTGGACCAGAATGTATATTTTTATAAATATAGGGTGCTGTTTGGACTTTAAAAAGAAGTTTTTGAGTGTTTCGAGTCCGTTAGGGTTATAAAACATTAAGAAATATTATAGTATGACTTTTATATTATTTATACGCGTCATAAACTTTTAAAAATACTATTTAGTAAGCGAGATAAGATTTATTATATTGGTTAATTAAAAATAACAACAAGGATATAATGACAGGTGAAAATGGCGAATTAGATGTAAACATTATTTTGACTTATAAAACTTAAACACAAACTATTAGGTTGTGATATAATGCTATAAAAACATATTGCATCATTTCATTTCACTTGCATAATTTTAAAATGACATATATTTAATTAGGTTGCATTCGGAACATATTGTGACATTTTCCTTTGACTGATTTTCTTAAAACCGACACTTTCAAATTAAGGTGAGTTTATAGCCCCGTTTTAATTATTTATAATTTTTTTATAAATATCGGGGTGAGATACATTGCTCGTTTTACCCTGATCGCAATTACAAATTTAGATGATTACGTATTAGCCTAAGTAGCGATAACCCCTGTTGCCCGATTATCATGAACCGTTAATTATATTTTGTAAGCGCGAGTGTTATAAATAGATCTATTGGGAGTGACATCCCTGTTCGGTTAAGTTAAGCGCTTACTAGTTTTTGAGGTCCAAACTAACGAACGTATACCATATCTGATTCCGAGTGTTTTGGGTTGAACACCTGCGAGGATATTTATATACGTGTATTAATTTGCATGCAAACGGTGTCATGAGCTTAGTGCAATTCGTAATTACATTTTGAGGCGTTGTATTCATATAATATACATGCCTTGCCAAACCTTGCGATCTACCCATTTTATAAAAATTAAACCTGTAGAACTGTAGAGGGGAGGGGGTGGATACGATTTTCTTGACTTCTTCGAAGCTTATAAAACTTCAAGTCTCGAAAGAGCCGAGTGGTGTACTATACTACTTTGCAATGAGAACAATAAGTAGATAGAGAGAAGAAGATACAAAAAGAGACACCATGATATATACTGGTTCGAAAAGGGGGGTTTAGTCCTTCCATACGTCCAGTTGCGAATCCACGACACCGATACTATTCCTAGTATAATCCTTATGGTGGACTATAAACCGTATTGCAATTTAACTCCACCGACTTTCAACAAAGCTCGACGCTCACACAGAAGAGTTACTACCTATGGTATTCCACCCTCGGAATCCACCCCTAAGAACCCGTGATTCGACTTATCCTATAAACTCTAAAAGCCTTCCCCTTGGATGCTTTCCAAAACCCCAACTAAATCTCTATTGATCTAGGCTTGATCCCACAGATACAAGACTTCCCTTACAACTCGATAATGAAAGATAGTTTGATTTAAGAATCAAATCCCTAACCTACCCTAGAGACTCAATTCTAATAGAAATGGTATGAGAGATAAGACCCTGGACAAAACACACAAGTATGAATTAGGTACTTGTGTGGCTCTCTTACGAAGATGTGTTCACTTTAATAGAATGATAGATGAGAAGATTAAGAACACTTGATGTTAGACTTAGAGGATTGGAGAAGAGAAAATAGAGGAAAAAATGTTTGCAATAGGTGAAGAATACAAAGGCCAAGGGTGGGTATTTATAGGCCAAGAGTCCCAAAATGTTGAAAAACATTTCGAGTCTGACGCGTTGCCCACGCGTCCCTGACTTTGTTTTTCTTCGGGATCTTAGCGTTTTAAATACCCGCACTTATTAAACCCTTAATTTTACTTCACACCATGACCTTTCAATCATTCTTATGCTCAAGGTCAACCAACTCAAATAGCCATTTGATAAAATATTTGTGAAGTATTAAAATCGTTTTGCTTGTCCGATAAAGTAAAGAGAGAAAAGAATTATCGGAAAGAGGTATTTTAGGTATTTCTCAAATGTGTAACTAGCATAGTTGGGATCCAACTAAAGATAAGAAAGGGCTAGTTAGGAGTTAAGGGAATATTCTTTACTTGGTGATAAGGGGGGGGATTTGAAATTTGAATTTCAAATTCATTAACACACATATTAGATAAGAGAGGATGAGTTGTGTGTGAGTAGTCATGATGTGACATGATGTGATAGAAAAGAGCCTCCGTGATATTAGTTTGAAATGGAGGGTGTGAAGAGGACACTTGTATAAGGGGCAAGATCAAGGGTAGAAAGAAGGTTATGTTTGTTGTGTGAGTGAGAAGTGAATGTTTATGAGAGGAATTGTGTTTGTTTGAGATGAAGCATTAATCTAATAGTTGAGAAGAGAATGGGAGAGTTTAGATTGATGAGGTGGCTTGATCAAGGGTGGTGGTGAAAGTGTGTTTGTTGTGTTAGTTTGAGAAGCAATCCAAGGGTGGAGAAGTGAGGAGTATGTGAACTTGGATTGGTGACATGACTTGATCAAGAGTTGAGATGAAGAAGTTTGTGTGTATGTGTAATTTGAATTCAATCGGGAAGAAGGTGAATAATGGATATGTGGTGGAGAATGTTTCAAAAATATATAGAAGATATTGGTTGGGAATGTAAAAGACATAAAGGTACAACAAGTATAAGAAAAGTACATTATGTAATGGAATATGAGTTAGCATCATTTAGATTTATTTGGAGAAGGTTTATGTGAAGGAGGGTGTTTATGCTTGAAGAGTATTTAGGAAGATAAGAATAGAGTTGATGGTATTTAAGAGAAATCAAAGGATTGATTTGGGTTAGCAATCACATTGCTAATAAGAGAGATAGTAGCAAGCATATACGATTATGAGATGGTTTAAGAAAGAATGTGTTTGGAGTGTATGTTGAAGAATGAAATCACTTGTTGGGTAAGAAGGGTAAACAAGTCATTAGATAGAATGGGTTGTTAGAGTGTATTGAAGAAGTGAGGATTTATACATGTGAGTTTGTAAAAACATTTATATGTAAGGAAGTGAGAAAAGTCAAAGTATAATTAACTTCTAAATACCACAAACTTAATTAGTCATTTAAACTTTAATCCATGATAATCAACATTAGATTTGATCACTAATCATCTTGATGCAAACAAGCTAAGTGTTTTGTATCGTAAGTAAAGCATATCCCATAGCGGGAAAGGATGCATTTACGCAAAGTGACCTTTGACTTAGTTTGACCAATAAGGGAGTCAAACCCGTTACATAATTAGGATCAATTATAAATCCGAGTTAAGGTCAAATGATTATTTTTGCTTGTTGGTATGTTAAAAGTATGATCATACTAGGTTTAGAAGGATGTTTCGGCCTTGGCTAGAGGCGTTTGATAACAGATTTGAGTTGGCTTTTATGGAAAAACAGAAGGATTCATTTTTGATCCTCTCTAAGTCTAAACCTCATTTGGAGTGTTTCCAAATGCTCAAATATCATGTACATACTTTTATTAAAGTTTCCACTTGTGTCGGGTAAGAGGAAAGCCGGTAATTGCTAAATTTATAAAACGGATGTTATGAACTTATGATATCATTTTCACTTAATAATTAAAGAGGGAATAAATGGAAGAATTGTAGAGAGAAAACTAGATAGAGAAAAGGAAGAGTGGTGGATTGAAACAAATGTGTACACTTATAAATGAACAACCAACCCTTCTCAATGTGTGGAGAAGAGGTATGTATACCCTAAGCTAGGCCGGCCTCTATAAGGCTTTTATGGGCTGTGGGTTTTGACTTGGGCCGGGCTCGGTACTACTTTGGGCTTTAGCCCGATACATGTGCAATATTAGATTACATTAAACGAGCTCGTTTCCCTTTCTAGCCTATTATAACGTTTACTAAATAAAGACCGAGCTTCCATGATTAGTAGCCGAGCTTTCTTTTTCGACTTAATATTTTGAGGCTAACAATCTCCCCTGAAGCGAGGCTTCCTACAAATTCTGAGCTTCCATGTTCAAAAACATATTTTGAGGCTAACAATCTCCCCTAATGTGTGGTCTTCGAATTCCTGAGGTGAGAACTTGAATCTTGCTTCCCTGAACTTCTTGAGATTGCTTTGTCATTGAGTTCTTGAATCTTTGGTCTTTATTATGTTGTAGGCTTGTTCCTTCATGTTATGTGATCTTTGATCTTGAGCCTTTGTCATTGTATTTCGACTTTATCTTTTGTTTCGAGATCTCTAAATCTTTTCCTTGTTTGTCTTGATCGTCTTTGCCACCTTGCGATCTTGTGTCTTGACCAACATGCTCATACTTTGCATCATCTTGAAAGCTCTCTAATAATCTCCCCCGAAGCTTGGTTTCTGAGGAGTTATCTTTAATATCAGAGTTTGCGGAAGTCTTTGTCTTTAATTCTTGAGCTTTCTTGATTCTTGAATCTTGATGCTTATAGTATGTCTTTGTAGTTTGAGCATGAGCATGTGGTAATGAATCCGACTTTAGCTGGAATGGGATACCGCCACCACCGTATAACCTGCAAGTTTACGTTAGTGATAATCAACAGATATGGACGAATATGGCTTTGTCATTCGTCGAGATTCGGTTGCATTAACCTTCGGTTCCGTAAGACCATTTTACAGTATAAATATTGTATCTGTAATCAGGTAGATTCAAACGTTTCCAACTCAAAGTTTTAGATCCTCTAACGTGTCTGCATTAGATTCACCGTACTTGCTTGTTCTTAATACCAGAATGTCTCAAAGCAAACAACACGATATGAGTGAATCAGATAGTTACTATCTTTCAGATTGAGTCGTCAATTCATTTACTAGACCGAATCGATATCCAGTTGACACAAGCTTGATTCATATGGAATCTCGTAAGTCACCTACCGCATAGCTGTTTGATGTTGACTCTGGAAGGATTTCCATTCATCACTATGAATACCATAGAGTATCACTCTGAATGTTCTAGAGAAATCACAAGGATAATACGTAGGACTCTTGTTAACAGCTTGTGAACTTAATGGTGTTCAATAAGTGTTTGACATGGAATGTGTCCTAATGAGATTTATTTATTGATCTCTTAGCTCTAGACTCGATTTGTGCATTTTGGTTTTAGTAATCAGAGGCTGGAGCAGACTGCCACCTATTCAATATCAACTAACTCGGAGTGAGAAAGTTAATAAAAGTCGAGTGTATCTCCGTGACAAATGAGACAAGTATCTTTTGAGAGAAACTTGAATGGCTGGGAAGGGTTGTGCAGTGCATCATTGGGTCCATGATGTCTTGTCTTCAATACCATAATTCATCTTTGTGAATCTGATAGATTATGTATTGACCCGGTTTCTGCCTAAAGTGTGTGGAGGGTTGATTTGTTTTTACCCTTTATCCATACATTTTTTAAATTCTTCAACCCCTTCAATGCTTACCAAGACATCATTACTAACACCTTGTTGTGATTGTTCTAGTGTTAGCTCAATCTTAGTTGGCATTATTCTCGTTTTCATTCATCTCCAATTACACCTGTTGATCCCAACTTAAGATCGATTCCTTAGCTTGTAAAGGTTAAGTTACTTTGGATAGATCCAAAACAACTATGAGAGAAACTTTGTGAATACAAAAGAGTGTGCGGAATCTACTCTTTAATACTTAGAAGAATATTAATGAAATAGTAAACTGTATAAACAATGATATTACTGAAAAGCTCCAATATCATTATTATCAATAATACGAGTACTCTGTGTAGTACTAGGGTTTACAACCTTAAAGCTATATATCAAAAATGTATGAATGTGTGTTTTGTACCTTGAACTCTATACCCTAAGACCTCCTTTTATACACCAAGGAGTCCTTTATAAGATAACTACAAATCTTCTATAATTCTAATAGATAACTGCAAATCTTCTAACTTAATAAGATATACATATCTTTTACAGAAATATCTCATACTTATCTCGTAAGTAATCTTGATAAGCAATCTTCATCTTTATCCTTCTGACAGTAGAAATTCTTTTAGCAGTTGTAATCCTTCAGCAGTTGTAACCAACAGCATTAACTTTTATTCCAGCAGCACTAACTGTGTATAAGCAGTAGTAACTGCTTAGAATATTTTCTTCATTCTTAATCAGCAGTACTAAGTTACACTAGCAGTACTAACTTTATGCTAACAGTTGTAACTTTACTCAAGCAGTACTAACATATACTAGCAGTACTAAGTTACACTAACAGTAGTAACTTGTATACTAGCAGTATTAACTACTTAGTAGTATTTCTTCCAAGTCTCTGAGCAGTCTTAACTTCCATTAGCAGTAGTAATATATACTAGCAGTAGTAACTGACAGTACTAACTACTTAGCATATTTTTCACTAATTATCACTAACAGCAGTAAGTTATGCTTAGCAGCAGTAACTCTAACCTTAGCAGTATTAACTCCAAGATCATCATGAAGTCTTTTGATCCCAACAATCCTCCCCTAAACTTGATGTTCATCTTCTGAATCTTCAAGTTTCTTGATTAAAAGCTTTATCTTCACTAGGAGGATGCATTCAAACACTTCCAGGATTCTTGACCTGTTTTGTCATGAGCTTAAGAAGTTGATAGCACATCTCATTCCAATGGTCAGTTTGAAGCTTCTTGTTGAGCATTGCTATGATTGTTGCAGGTGTAAGTGGATACTTTTTCTCTACCAGCATAAAGATATGCAGATTCTGAAATCACAAAATGTACTCCACTTGAAAAAAATAGCTTCCAAACTGTTACCTTGTGTCCTTGTAGATTTCTCCATACATTACTTTCTACATCAGGTTCAAACATCACTTTCAAATCACCCTATAACACTCTTTTATACGCCTCCTCTGGCCTTGTATTCCCATGTTTAGCTTTAACCAACTTTCAGAGTGTTTCCAGGTCTTCTCTGTCAATGTTCTGAAGTATCTTAATCATTGATGAGTACCTCCTTAAACTTCCATCTGCTCTTATGAGTTGAAAGTATCCCATATTTCCTTCTTTGATGATTTTCCAGTCAATAATTATTGAAGGCTTAGTGGCTAATGGTATAGCATCAACTACTATTTCTTCTTCATCAACAACAATCTCCATATGCTTTTTCATCTCAGCTACTTCTTGATCATCATCTATCTTTTGCTTCTTAATTCTTTCTTATTCTAGCTATGTGTCTGCTCTTTTAGAAATGCTTTGTTCTGCTCTTGTTACACTGTCTTCATCTTTCTCTTTACCTCCTTTCACCACTTCAGAATCCATAGTTACAAATGAGTCTATCCAACCCATGGTCTTGTCAAAGGCCTTCTGAACTTCATCAAAGCTTTTGTTCTTTAACTGACTGTGAGTGAATCTAGCCATGTTCTTCAGATAGGTACACATTTAATTTCTCCTTTGAGCTTTGGTTGGTGGTTTTCTTCTTTGCTCTTCTACTCTAAGTCTTGCAAAATGCTTCTTTCTTTTATCCATGAGTTCTACAAACAACTTTTACTTTTCTTCAACAGTTAACTCTACCTGCTCTTGTTCCTGTAATCTTTCAACTAGCTCATAATCTCCATCTATTATAGCTTGAACATTATCCCATTCAACAATGTTTGCATCTTCTTCTCTTTGTTTTGCAAGCTTCTCTTTTTCTTCTAATTCAACATTTAACTGAGCTTGATGTTTTTAAGCAATTTCTTCATCAATCAAAATTTGATCTTTCTTTTTTAAAGGCTTCTTAGGTTCTATCATCTTTGCCTTGCCTTTGTCTTTAGCTTGTAGAAGTTGTGATGTTTGTAAAGATGATGTTGTTGTTCTAAATTCACTTAGCTCTTGAACTACAACTCCTTGAGCCTTAGGTCTTGTAACAGTAGTTGTAGTTGTTGTAGCAGTAGTTGTAACAGCCTTGAGTTTAGCTGCTTTGATCTCTATTAAGGTTTGAGCCAGAGTCAACTCATCAACAGTTGTTGTTGTAGCATCAAAAGTAGTAACTTCAGTAGTACTAACTACCTTTTCAACCTTAACTTCCTGCTTATAAAAAACTCCTGTATCAAAAATTAAATTATCATCATTCCTTCCCTGAGCCTCATCAACCAAAGTAACCTCTACATCAGCATCAAGATCAGCAATTTTCCTCCCCTGTTTGAATGCATCATCCTGAGCACCCAAACCTTTATCTTTAGAGGAAAAAACTTGTGTAGATCTACCAACCTTCCTTAACCTTTTAAGCCATGGAGTTCTTGACTTATTCCTCCTTTCTAGCTTCTTGACCCTCTCCTTTAATTTAGTTATCTCTGCAGCTTAAGAGGTCTTAGTGTCCTCCAAGTCAAGAACTCTTTCAGATAATTTTGTACAAAGTTCCAACAATTCCTTAAGTTGCAGTCTATCCTCACCACTGAAAATTAGATCATTGGAATGTGTAGGTACATGCTCCGCATTGGCAGCCTCATCAGTGATAGGCTCTGTAGAACCACTGGGTTAAGGAACCTCAGTGTCTTTCCTCTGTTTCCTTCATGGTTGTTTCTTTTAAGGTTGTGATGTAGATGGTTGAATAATAGTGGGTGTGTGTTGAGTATCAGTTGGTATTTCTAAACCCTCACCTAATTCTTCAGGAGCTTAAACCATCATAGTTGAAATAAAGGGGTAACCCTCCTAGAAAAACCTTTTCCTCCTCTCTTCATATTAGCAAAGACCTTCTTAGTGTGAGAAGGTGTAACATAAATTTCTTTATGTTTGGTCATTCCTTCAACTTGTTTATCTAGGAACACTTGCACAAACCTTAGATACATTAGAAATTTAACCCCACCCTCCAAGTTCTTTACCATATTATCAAAAATGTACTTGGAAAAGTTGAATTTTTGATTTGTGGCAAGATAAATGACAGCTGAGGCCATAGTGTTACTAAATTTGTTCCAAGCAGTAGTCTTAGCACTAAGGCATTATAGAATTGTATGGATAAGAAATTTCCATTGAGGTGAAAAGAAAGCTTTATAAAATGTAAGCTTTTGTGTAAGATTTTCATACCCCATGAGTGTCAGCTATTCAAAAATTGTCGCATTTAGAAGACATTTAGTACCTTCAGCATCTTTTAATTGAATAGCTCTTCTCACACTTGTCTTAGTGATGATCACCTTCTTCCCATCTACTAGGGCTTGTATCTGCACTTCCCCATTGATAGTTTTTTGCCTTAGCAGTAGCCCAGAACTGCTTAATGCATTAAGTATAGATGGTGGGATTCACCGTTAGCGCATATCTGATAGAACTTGCATTCAAAAAATCAACAATTCCTTCAAACCCATCACTTTCTTTGGGTTTCTCCAAAAACGCAACCAAATTGTGAGTTTGAGCAAACTTTAGGTTTGACATTGTGTTGGGTTTTGATGATGAATGATAAAATTGAGTTAGGGTTTATGATAAGAGAGTATATCAAAGTGTAAAATCGATTGAATGAGTGATTGAAGGATTCTTGACCAGTTTAGTCATGAGCTTAAGAAGTTGATAGCACATTTCATTCCAATGGTCAGCTTAAAGCTTCTTGTTGAGCATTGCTGTAATTGTTATAGGTGTAAGTGGATACTTTTTCTCTACCAGCATAAAGATATGTAGATTCTGAAATCTCACATAATGTACTCCACTTGAAGAAAATAGCTTCTAAACTATCACATTGTATCCTTGTAGATTTCTCCATATTTCACTTTCTACATTAGGTTCAAACATCACTTTCAGATCACCCTATAACACTCTTTCATATGCCTCCTCTAGCCTTGTATTCCCATGTTTAGCTTTAACCAACTTCTAGAGTGTTTCGAGGTCTTCTCTATCAATGTTATAAAGCATCTTAATCATTGTTGAGTACCTCCTTGAACTTCCATCAGCTCTTATGATTTGAAAGTATCCCATCTTTCCTTCTTTGATAATTTTCTAGTCAACAATCATTGGGGGCTTAGTGGATAATGGTATAGCATCAACTGCTATTTCTTCTTCGTCAACAACAATCTCCATATACTTTTTCATCTCAGCTTCTTCTTGATCATCATCCATCTTTTTCTTCTTAAGTCTTTCTTAATCTAGCTTTATGCCTGCTCTTTTAGAACTGCTTTCTTCTGCACTTGTTTTCTCTCAATGCTCACAGTATTAAGTATAACAGCAGTACTAATTATACTTACCAATAGTAAGTTAGGCCAACAACACTAACTTGACTTTCATTATTAGTTGCTGTTCCATTCCATTTCAAGCATCATTTGTGCGTAATCCGCTGCATATTAACACAATTAACCTCCCCTCAGTCAATACTTTAGAGGTTAAGCATTCCTATACTTGCAATCAGATATTGAAATCTGCCAACATCAAATGCTTTTGTGAGCAAATATGCAACATTTTGATCTGTGTGAATCTTGATCATCTGAATAAGCTTCTTCTCATTAGAACCTCTAATAAAATGATGTCTAATCTTAATGTGCTTAGTCTTTGAGTAAAACACTGGATTCTTAACTATGCAGATGGTGCTTTCATTGTCAATGAAAATATTGGTATTCATGAAATTGTATCCATAATCCAGCATTTGATTTTGAATCCAAAGTACTTGTCCGCAGCAACTAGCAGCAACTACATATTCTGCTTCAGTAGTAGAGTTGGCAACTACAGTTTGCTTCTTGCATTGCCATGAAATCAATCTGCTTCTAAGAAATTGACAACCTCCTGTTGTGGATTTCCTGTCTAAACTTGCACCAGCATAGTCACTGTCAGTATAAGCTTCCAAATCAAATGGTGAGTCCTTAGGATACCAAAGGCCCAATTTATGTTGACCTTTCAAGTATCTAAAGATTATTTTCACAGCATGAAGATGTGAAACTTTAAGTGTGACTTGAAATCTTGCACAAGCACATACATCAAACATTATATCAGTTCTTGAAGATGTTAAATACATCAATGAGCCAATCATTGATCTATATAAGTGAACATCAATATCTTCAGCATTTTTATCCTTCATCAAAGGCTTTGAGGTCTCCATAGGTGTACTTGCTGTCTTCATAGTTGAAAAGCCAAACTTCTTCAAAATTTCATCCACATACTTGTCTTGACTGATGAAAATT
>BQNB010018291.1:0-54716 GCA_026074375.1 Tanacetum coccineum
TTTACTATGGTCGAAAAGAATTATTTGTATCTAAATTGAATTTAAAACATTTATAAAATTTATTTATTTATTTATTTATTTGTTTATTTTATTTTTATTATTATTTTTAAAATAAATAAATGATTCACGAAGCTAAGTCAGTAAGATCTACAAGATGGTACTTAATTAATTTTTTTCGAAAAGGATAAAACATTTTTCGGTTTAACATAACGCCCTATATAAAGACATTTTTCCAAAAATGGTTTTTAAACAGTAGATCACCGTAAGCGTAAAGGATACTAAAACAAGAATAAGAATAATCAGAGAGAATAAATATAAGAGACATCAGGGTCGTTTACAATGGCGATAGATCAAGCTAGTATAAAGAATATCCGAACAAACATAGAAGTATTCAGAGAAGATGAACATAGAGAGCCATTTGCTCTAACAGGCCGTGAATTGGGATGCTATAAAGAACCATTTGTAAAATTTATCATTGCAATCGAAAGAACGAATTAATCATAATAACAGTAGGTAGAAGTAAGCATAAAAGGTATCAGATCATAGTAACGCTCAAAAGAAACTAGTGTAAGGAGTTAATCGATCGACAAAATGAATGTAGGGAGTTGTTTGATATAGGCTGAACTTAGGAGTTGACTTTTTTATGGTATGATTCTTCAAGTTCACACGGAGTAACAAGGAAACGAATGAGGTATTAACGAGCCAGAACTAAGGAACACGACGAAGAAACAATAACAAAGATAAACCCTTCATTACCTTTAACTACTAACACTTCATTCTTAACCGGTTTGATATCAATTAAATGACTAGAACTAGTATTAACGAAACTCATGTCGGAACCATAATCAAATAATACATTGGCATAATGGTTGTTGATTAGGAACATACCCGCAACAACATTTGGTCCTTGACCCTTCTTGACTTCCCTCATTACGTAGGCTCGATCGGTAGCATTACCTCCTCTCTGATTTGCTAGGTTTGGACACTGATTAAGAGAATGGTTTCTATCTCCGCACTCATTACAAGCCCTTATTGGTCGAGCATTCGTGCCAGCAGCCACAATCCTTTTTCTACAATCATTGGCCTTATGAACCCTCCTTCCACACCGGTTGCATTTTGACGGGCATTGTCCAAAGTGACACAATCCACAATGGTTACAGTTTGGAGTTGGTCCTCCCTGATCAACATCGTCATTTTGTGCAGTCGTCATAGCCCTTGCACTGCCTTGTCTTCTGTCATTATATTGATTATGAAGATCATTGTCACGGTAATTACCTCGGTTGTTATTGTGGTAGTTGTTGTTGTTGCTCTCCCACTTTCTTTTATTGCTCTCAGCAATTCTTTCAGCCTTATCTTGAATTTTCTGCTCCATTAAAGTGTGTGCCATACGCACAGCCTCATTAAGCATAGCAGGTCTGGATGAAGTTGTTTCACCTTTAATGATCTCAGGCAACCCCTTGATGTACAATTCAACCTTCTTTTTTTCATTGGGAACAACATCATGACACAATAGAGCCAATTCATTAAACCTTTCTGTGTACGCAACTATATTCATATCCATTAACTTTAAATGTCTCAGTTCATCTTCCAACCTCTGAACTTCCTTAGTTGGACAAAACTCGTCGGTCATCATCTGTTTCACTTCAGTCCATGGCTTACCATTAGCCACCTTTAGTCCTAAAGTAGCGACCTGTGAATTCTACCAAGTAAGAGCTCGGCCATGAAGTGTAGCAGTGGCAAACTTCACTTTTCTTCCTTCAGCACACTCACTTATCTCAAAAGTACTCTCCATCTTTTCGAACTAACAATAAAGCCCGTCCTATGAAATTGCGTGCGACCACATTTCATAAATCCAGTAAATGTACATTCTCGAGCTACTGGCGCAGCCGCTGGGCCTCCAGCAAGACCTCGCTCTGGTTGCTTCTTCTCTCACTCTTTCTCATTCAGCTCTAATAGCTGCTTCAATTCCATCTCGCACCAGTTGATTGACGGCCTCTTGGGTCAAAAGAGGTGGAGGGTTGGTTTGGGATCTTCTTTTTGGAGGCATAGCTCTGACACAACACAAGGAAGATCATGGTGAGTAATCATACAATTATATGACTATAATGTGTACAAATATCTTGATCACAACATGAATTCAATAATCAACATTATATAAAGAAATCACAACACAGCAAGTAAAGATCAAAAGTAGTCATTTGCCATTCATCACAAGAGTTAGTACATGTTTGCATTATTTACCAAAATATGACTCATGTCATCACAAGCATGGATACCAAGTCTACTAACCGAAATGCTGGTTTAGTGATTACTTCAACAAAATAAAAGTACTACAAATGAACTAAACAATTACGGGTCACGTGGGGATCCACGAGACTCTAAGGGCTGTGAGTCTTTGGCAGCAACAGTATTATCATTATCCATAGCAGGAATCGGGGTAGCATCACGAGCAACAACATATGAATCCCTGGGATCATTATGAACAATAGGAACCACTGGAGCAGTAGGTGCTTGTTCAGAGATGGGTTCTTATTCTTCATCATCAACTAAATTGTCATTGGGTTGAATAGGTGCAGGGTTAGGAGCAATGGGAGCATGCTTAGGAGCAGGAGCATGTTTATCTTCGGGAATGTTCAGATCATTATTTGGGGGAGGTAAATTTTCTATGATATTTTGTCATCATAGAAAATAAATACGTATAAGGTCACAATATAGATAAAATTTTATGCAACATACGAATGAATGCAATGCATTACAATGTATATGATAAATTAATATTAGTTTATTTAATTATATAAATAATTTAATAATAATTTATTTAAACATGTAATTAAATATGAAAACTTTGATATAAAGTTTAATTATCAAGGTATATCTCGATATGAATTATAGTATTTATTTAATAAATACTAAGCAATAATGTATTCATGAAGAAAGAATACTAAAAATGGTAATCACTTAGGATGACTTGAGCAGGAACCACGAGGAGTATTTTACGCGCGAAAATTAGAAAAATAAAGTTATAGTTTAAGTTTTTGAAAAATGACCTAGTTCTCTATAACTTATGGCTCTTGATACCAATCTTTAACACCCCCAAATTTACACGCAGTGGAACCAACATTGGGTGTTAAATCATAGCTCAATTACGAATAAATTACCAAGAAAAGACTCAAAAAGAGACGTTATATACTTGTTCATTTAAGAAATTAAGAGTGAATAAAGTTGTCCAACGGATTCATAACCAAAACCAATCATAAATGTTTTAAAACAGTAAACCCATATTTTAAGTGAATTAGTGAGGAATGGAACTTTAACAAAATGAATAGCGCAAGCTCCTCCTCGTGTGCTCCAAGTCTTCAATATTGATTACCTAAGATTAAAAACATGTAATATGTCAACATAACGTGAGTGGAATCATAGAGTTTATATGAATATTAAAGATTTGAACACAAGTCTCTATAATCATCGAGTTGCTTGTTGTCACAAGTTATTTAGCTACTAATGCAATAAGCTCGTGACACCGAAAATTTAGATCGCAACTAGTGCCATAGAATAATTAATAATAATCAACATTTCCCCCCGTTAGTTTGGTACATTGCCACGTACTTACTCAAATCTCAATACAAATATGTCCGTACATTGGGTGTTCCACAATGGATGCATCCCCAAACACCGAACCGGGTTTTAAGCCCATAGATCTATTAATTGTATTAGCGTCTGCCCATCATAAGCTATTACCGGTTCACGATTGGGGTCTTTTGGCAATAAGTACTCATGCATTTAATCAATTTATCGGGTCCAGCATACCGAAAAACTACTTGTGTTTGTTTTATAAAACTAGCATGTATCTCCCTCGCGGGGTTTAACAAAATATTTAAATTTTAAAGGCGAGGCTATAAAATCACCGTAAGTAGAAGATCGAATGAGAAACAAAGTATGAGAAGATGACTCCAAAGATTAGTCGAGACCTATAAAGCAAGTCGTGACTTAGAATGATATATGATATCATTATAATAGAATAGTTATACAATACTAGTTAATAAAATCCGAAACAAGAACATTATTGCACCAAGACTAAACCAAAGTGTTTTTATAAAGTCTAATGATGTCTAACCTGTGGTCATATGAAAATAAACATCTACTAAGTCTCGCCCTTTAATTCATATCTCAATCATACATGGTCATACTTTTCATTTTTCCAAACCTAGACGTAAAAGCCAATTTTCTGATTTTAGTCATTTTCAAGGGAGCATAAATCCTAAACCATAAAAGATATAGCCATGAGGCTTTCACCCTTGGAAAGGAATTGAAGTCTACTTTCTAGAACATCAAGCCTCACATTCTAATTGTTTACCAATTTTTAAAAAAAAGTCAAATTACTAACACTAACTCAAAACAGAAAACTTTCTTTACAGAATTTAGTCACGTTGACAGGACCATATCTCTTAATCCATAAAAGATATGAAGGTGAGGTTTTCACTCCTGGAAAAAAACATGAGTCTTGTTTTCAAAATAATAAGACAATCATTCAACTCATTTACCAATCAACGGGAAATAAACTTTTACTAACTGAAGGTCAAAACAGATTATTAACTGAATTTCTTACTTTTGTCGTTTTAGTCATAACTCCTAATATAAAATAGCAGTGAGGTTGATTCCAATTGGAGGAGTTATTTTATGATGTCTAACATCCAACCAATCTTTATAAACTTGACCTACTATACAAAATTATGGAGAAAAACATGTCTCCCAACAGCAATTCTATAATTTACCTCCTTCCGTAAAATGACCATAACTCCTTCATCCGAAATTGTTACGAAAGCGTCCAATTCGCCATATGTACCTAAGACCTATATCTATCCACCCATGTATTTGTTTTACTGACCCTAAGCCAAATTTTTTGAGAAAACAACACGTTTCCCTACTGACTTGGAAACAGTCCGCAATTTACCATTCCAATCCAATCTAAGACACTTCTAAATCCTTAATTAATCCATCACAAGGCCAAATTACAACAAGGTAACATAACTAATAATCCATAACATCCTTATTCAAGATTAATCCAAGATCAATTATAAAAATTATATGCATGATCATAAAAATAAAAATAAAGAACATGCACTTTTATAAAAACCTAATCAATGAGTTAGGGTTTTAAGAGATAATTTTAACTTACAATGGGATGCTTTTAAAAGATCAAACACAACCCTAGATGGGTTATGTTTGCTGCTGAAATCCAAACACCAAAACCAAACACCTTAACTTGATTATCTTGCTTCAATCTTGATCACAATCACTCCTAATTCAACCCTTGATAATCCTAGAGCCCTTAATCAATTAAAAACCTTAAATCTTGATGATCTTCAAAATCTTTATTTTCTTTAAAACACTTGCATGTTGGTTTTTATGGATAAGGGATGATGGTTTTTATAAATAACCGTGGGTGTGTGTGTGTGTGTTTTAATAAGTAAAGATGTATTTATACATGGAGGGTTTATTAGTTGCTAAAAAAAATAAAAAGGGGTGTGTTGCTTGGGTCGGTTATGCAAGAAGGAAGGGGAAGGAGAGTGGGCTTTGGCCCATTCTTGCCTAACTAGCATAACCTATTGATCTTGGGCCTTATTACCTTTTCTAGTCTGATACTTTTTCCTAAACCGTGATTTTCATCTCGGGTGCAATTTAAAACACGAGGAAATCGAAAAATACAAAAATAAAAATAATTTGGCACTCAAGGCCTGAATACGGAGTCATTGGTTTCTCGATCGTTAAAAAAATGGATAAATTTTTAAATCATAGTGCTTTTTACTTAAAATTGACGATTTTTATATAAAATGACGAAGTACTGAAAAGTAAAAATTTAGAAATTTAGAAAATTAAATATAAGTTGAAAATTAGTAGTGACCTTAAATACGAGGTTTTACAGATTTATACATCTAGAATCATAGGATCACAAATATTGTCCTTCTAAAATCATGCTAAGGTTACGCTTCTGGCTTAACTAGTTAACGGAAACTGCCTTTGGTTTATTGAACGTGTTGACTAGAAGGTGACCTAGATAATTCAACAAATAACGTTCTGATTCCATTGGATAGTTGGACAAGTGGACTACTAGTGTATAAATTACCATTAAGCGGTAAGTGGGTAAAGTCTCTATGATCTAGGGTTTAACAAGATCACCATTGCTTTAACCCCTAAGATAGATTATAATCAGCAAATAAGGATGCTTTAATTATGACAGAATTAATGTATCTAGGTCTTAGGATGATGTAACGCCTAAGTCTTAAGAATGATATACCGCCTCGAGAGAAGAAATCATTGCACTTAATAAACAAACCAACATTCTAATTGGATTAATAATGGTTAATACAATTTTCTTATATTTGGCTCGACCGCTCTTTTATCTTTTGTTTATTAGCTTGCCTGGGTTAAAGTGCCATGAATTGATTGTAGTCACCAACCAAACCGTGCCAGTCTCTCAGGCTGAAAACCCTCTTTTCCCGTTAGAATTAGGATTTAGACTGACATAGGTTTAGAATAGAATAGAATTAACATAGATTAGATAACCAAGATATTAATTAAATTGATATATTTAACCTCGCTTCAAGTGTTCGACACCCTACTTACCATGAAACTACTACCTATCGGGTACACTGCCCGTTAAAGTGTTGTTTTTAGTTTAGTCGGCAAAATATAAATTTAAAACTTGAAACAATAAAATATACACCACACAACGACACATCAGACAATAAACCATAGAGGTCATATTATATATAATCTAATATGACACATGTATATGCGTCATATTAGATTCAATTTTATAGGACATTTATATGGTTTGGTCGTATAATGAAGAATTTTAATAGGACACTTAGTAATGCATGTAGTATTAAATAAGTTTTATGGGACACTTATTTACTTTGGTTTTATTATGAAAGAAACTTGTTATGACACTTGATATATCAGTCTTATTATCACAATTTTTATCAAGTACTAGTTCGTTGGTGTCTTATTGTATTTGATCTTATAGGACACCTAATGTGTATGAGTTTTAACACATTTGATATACATTATTATCCTATTTTATAAACTCAAATTTGTTACTCGTATTTATACTAACGTTAGATTGTGGTACTAGTTTTTAACAATATTTTAAACATACACCACACTTCGAACCATTTAGGTTGAAAATGCCATTTGACTCATTGAACTCAGCTTCAAGCATGAACATGAAAATTCGATTGAACTCAAGTGAAGTTTTGATCATTAAGTTTCATAGACAACTGAAGTTTTAATGTATTTTAATTCTATAGTCAAATCAAGCTTGGCAAGTTCATACTACGTTCGGGGAATACAAACATATCGCCGCTACACGAACTTTTGCAAATGAAAAATATTTATATGATTTGAGTCTGTCTAACAATCTAAACTTATTTTTATGTGGACTAGTTGATCAAAGTGTCAAACACCGTGGGCTTGTGTTTGGATGTTGTGTTGAAGTTGTACTTGCCATGATGCGAGTGTTTGTCTCTGCATGAATTGGGACTTGCTTGCTGTAAATTTTTTTCCTTGTTATGTGTATCCATTAAATACCCTAAAAATTGTAATCAAAAGCACACATGAACGTTAAACTAGTCAAACCAAACATGATCAATTCTCATCACTAGCATCGAAAATAGATATGTTCATTTGAGAAGTATGTGAGCAATATTCTTTTGGTGTCCACTTATAAGAAAATATCAATCACTGGGTTAGAATATATTATCCAGAACATAATAGATATGTTCATTTGTGTACTAGAAGTTAATGTACACATGTTAAACCACATAGCCTATCTGAGTAGTTTACTAAAAATAAATTGATACGGAGTGCTAGCTAACTAACCTTTCTTCATGCTCATGCTAAGCAAACGGCGGTACGCACATGTGAAAGGACATGGTTCATCCTTAGACTTACAAGTCTCGTCATGGTATGACATTGGAGTCTAGGAAGAAGTAATCTGCATCCCGAGGACTAGTTATATATCACAAAAGTAAATTTAAATAACTAAACCTAAGGATGCAGATTACTTGGCCCTAACCCCAATTTAGTATGCTCACTATTGGTGAGAAATCAAATTTGATATTTTATTTGTGTTTAGAACTCGTTATACATATAATGTGAAGTTGGTGAAGAAAAAGGTGATACCTCTAATTAGAGTCATGAGATCTATTTATAAGCATGCAAATAGTTTGAAGAATCAAAATGCATGGGGTCATTGTTTATTCAATTGTCTAAGCTTTATAGAAGAGTAGTTAACATCTATAGGGTTCAAAGTGCTACGCTTTAATAAAAGTGAAAATTCTTAAAAGGGTCCAAACATATAGTGGAAATGACACTATACCCTAAACACGGTCACTTTCTCAAAATACCATAATGTTAACTTGGCAACTGAGCAACTTAAAAAAGAATTTGACACGTGTCAATTAGGTTGCTTATAAGTACAATATGTTGCCCATAAGTACAAATAGGTTGCCCAAAAAATGTGTACTTTAATATTAAAAAATAACACGTGTTAAATTATTCTTCAAGTTGCCCAGTTTCCAAATTGCCCTTAGGGTATTTTGAGAAAGTGACTGTGTTTGAGGTATAGTGACATTTCCACTATATGGTTTGGACCCAAATAAGAATTTTCCCTTAATAAAACTGCTGCGTTTATATACCAAAAACTATTTAGTTATACGATTTAATGAATAGCATTATTTAATTAAAATTTAGTACATTGATCAACTCTAGTGGTGTAGGTTTGTGTCTAAAAAGTAGAATAATAAGATGCTTGAATAAGGTGGGAAATAAGTGCATATCCCAGCTTGATTCTATTCATGTTTAGCCAATGATAGGTTAGAACCTTCCATTTCGATAATGATATTGATTGATGCCTTGACTGCTTTTTAAACACATCATAGATGCCTTGTTTCATTTCATTACTGGAAACAAAAAAGAAAAAGAAAAAAGACTAGCACTAATCAAATGATCCAATAATTAATTTACTTCCTTCTTTGGTGCCAATAACACACGATCTAATAATCAAACATATATTGTTTAGTTTTAACACAATGAACTCAAGCCAAACTTAAACGTCTTATTGTTGCAATAAACCACATAAAAAGAAAAGAAGTAATCACAACCAACATTGGTTAGTTTTAGGGAAAATTATAAAAAAGTGTAGCCAACTTATCATGTTTTGCTATTGTGTGTAGGCAACTTTTTTTAAGCAATCAATTAACTTTTGAATTTCGAATATTGTGTGTATTTTGCCCACATGTAATGACCAATTTACCCTTCACGGTTAACAGGTTAAAAACCATAGGGGTAAAATAGTCACCCACTACACACATTATTCGAAATTCAAAAGTTAATTGATTGTTTAACAAAAAAAAATTACCTACACACAATAGTAAAACGTGGTAAGTTAGCTACACTTTTTTATAATTTGCCCTTAGTTTTAACACAATAAAGTTCACGTGGTCGAGATGATTATCCTACGTCTAATATCTTTTATAACGAGCTTGTACAATATTAGACCAAGCCCTAACCAAGACAAAATTCCACCCCTCTACTTGACCTGTAAAACTTTTTTTCTGGGTTCGTGATTCCCCGACCCAAACAAGGTCGTAAAACTACTCGATCGGATCAAATATATAAATTGGTTTGTTTGCTTTTTCGAAAAATCTTTCAATGCCTTAGAGTAAGAAACTGTATGATGTCTACTTTTTTCTTCCTCATTAATACACGACAAGTGCTTGGAGTAATCTCATAGTGATTTAGATCATTCATCTATCCAATATATAGCGTCAACGAGGTTTGGGAGTCCGCGCTTCGCCGCAGGAGCACTTGATTTTATCGTTGTATTGTACAGAAGTCTTTATTACATTTTCATATTTCTTTATTTTAAAGATACCGTGACATGAACAATAGGATGTGTGATAACACTCAAATTATACATGTTTTTATATGCGTTATCAATAATTTTATATACATAAATTGGTTAAATATAAGAACTTTTGGTATAGAATAAAATATATTTGTCATTGTAAGTTCTTGGAACGTGTCGTGGAAGAAAACGGAAGAATACACGAAGATTTGAAACTTAAACGAAGAAATAACTGAAGATAAAGATCTCCCGACACCTGTTCACTGTTTTGGTCATAACCCGGTCATACAAACTCCGTTTGACTCGATTCTGGCGTCCACGCGATCGGAATTCAATTATCTACAACCATGAAAAATGCCAACTTCTAAAAAGACCAAAAGTATGCCGCACTTGCAGAAAGTGTGGCGCACTTTTCACCAGAACTGAAAAAATCCTTTAACACCCAAAGTGCGGCGGTTTTACCCTAAGTGTGGCGCACTTTTGAGGTGGTGGAGAAAATTAAATGCAATTAAATGCTAAGTGCATTAATTCACCAAGTGCGGCGCACAAATAAGTGTGTGCGGCGCACTTTGGCCCCCGAAAAGCCTATAAATACCCTCTTTGGCTCTCCTATTTCATATATCTCTCATATAATCTTCATACATCTTACACACACAATCTCTAAAGCCTTTGGAGAGAAGGAAGGAGTGGTGAGGATCCTTGGATCCAATGATCCAAACACCCCTTTAATCCGCCACTTACCACCATTTCACCACCAAAAACCACCACCATTGCCATGAATTTCCAAAATTCTAACACCATATCTAGCCTACATATCATCCATTTCCATAATCTTAACACTTATCACCTTGATTCTTAGAGGATTCACACCAAATTCTTTTAAGATCATCACCATAAACCTTGTTAGCAAACACTCTATTTGGTGATACGTTGTTGAATTTCCAGAAGTTAGGTGACATATTTCCACTTATCTCAGTAGCATTTGGTTGTTAGTTGATCATGGAATTGTTAGTTTTGGGATTGGTGGTTATGTTAGTCGAAATATTGGTATTGTTACTTTGCTCTCATATGTGAAACACGAATAATATTTGGATGATTTTGCTATGACTTATGAATATACATGTTTATGAACTCGATGTTATCTTGCTTGGATAATTGTTTATCTTTTGGTATATCATTGCAATTGAAATAGGCCGAAAGGGTTAATTGTCTTGATGTATTTTGAACCGTTTGTCTATGACGTGTCAATATCATACTTGTGAGAATTGTGTGGTAAATTGATAAACAACCCAAGTGGACTAATGTTTAAGACCCTTCCTTATGTTGACCGGCCGGGTTAGGACGAATTCATATTTATGCATATTTTATATAAACCATTCTTAATGTGCTCATAATGATGTAGTATATAGGCCGAAAGGATTCTATGTTATCATTGGTAGATATGCTTGTTATTATGATTACCCGTCATATATGACTTGTATGCTTTGTTTATATAAAGTTTTTCTTTATCTCTATCTATTCTGTTATGTGGATCATGTCTTGTTCCTTGCTTGCTTTATACACACGTTTAGGCTATTTGACCCGTGACAATCAATTAGCTTTGTTACTTGATAAACAATCTGTGAATTACTACAAATCCTGTGGAACGACCTGGACTTCCCTAATACTATATTACACTCGAATAGGGTATACTTGCCCGAATGTTGTGTTTTTAGTAAAAATCGGTATTTCTAGTTATTATAAATTTAAAGCTTGTAAAAACACACATCAAGTTTTTGGCGCCGCTGCCGGGGATTTGTTTAGTTGTTTACAGATTGTTTGCTAGTCTTGTGCATCTTACGTGTGTTTAAATCTCTTTAAAATCTCAAAATATGTCTGCTGTTACAGAAAGTACGGCGCACAATTAAACCTTGTGCGCCGCACTTCCCCTGTTCCCGTTTCTTATTTTGCAGGTTTATACCCGAAGTGCGCCGGTTTCACACCACAATCGTTGTACTTATTTTACAAATCAACATTTATAAACTCGCCGTACCGTTTTCTGGCAAACGGAACCCAAAAAAATCATTTTTCCTCAGGAAGTGCGCCGCACATACAATTTGTGCGCCGGTTTTCCTGAAAACCCAGAAAGTACGTCGTAGTTTACCCAAGTACGCCGCACTTTCTGCAAATTTTCACAAACATAATCTGATTTAAAACCAAAACCCAAACAAAACTCCCAAATTGCTAGTCTCAGGTATGTGATCATTTGAAATTCCATTTTATCTGATTATACGCCTTGTAATTTTGTTAATATTTAGTTTGTCATTCGAGAAAAAAAGTAACCAAAAAGATTTTTTATTTCTAAATTGTTTTTGCTTATTTTGTTTTCTGACATGTTCCTGTTTATATAATAAAACATGTGTTTTGTTGGTTTATTAGTTTGTTTATATTTTCTTGCATTGAATATGTGAAAAATAAAATAAAAAGTAAAATTTTGAAAAATATTGCAGAAAGTACGCCGCACAACATCATTGTGCGCCGCACTTTGCTCCTGCATAAAAAAAAATTGTTTTGTATAAAAATAATAATCAGATGAAATTTCTTTTGATTTAATCAACTGTGAGTAAATGTAATGTGTTTTTATGCTTACTTGTTTGTGTGTGTTTGCTTGCGTGCTTATTAAAAAAGCATAAAAATTTTAAAACTATAAAATCTTAAAAAAAGAGTTTTCGTATTTCCTTTTGTTTAATTGGTGTGTCTTGTGTTTGTCTATTTATGTGTTTGCATATGTTTATATATGTGTTCTTAACTAATAAGTGTAAAAGAAAAAAAATGCAAAAAAATAAAATAAATATTTTCTGTCGTAATAAAACCGCCGCACATACATTGTTGTGCGGCGCACTTCTATACAATTTTTGCCGCGAGCCAAGTTTAAATTTTAGAAAAAAAAATTAAAAAATGCGATGTACGCCGCACTTTCTAAAAAAATTAAAAACTAAAATATAAAATAAATATAAATATAATTTTTTTTATTTAGCTTATATAATTATTGTGTGCTAATATAAAAAAAACATAAATCCCAAAAATATTTTTGTATGTGATTGTGTTGTTAAAGGTTTCAAACCTTATGTGTTTGCCTTAAATAAAAAAAAAACTTTAAAAAGATTTTATTTTCGCCTTTGTTTTTTCTTTCGTATGTGTTATGAATTTTTGAATACTACTAGTAATTATATTTTTCTTTCTATTCTATTTTTCCTTTCGTAATATTTTATGCGTCCTTGTTTTACTAAATAAATAAAAAGTTTTAAACGAAAAAATAAAAATAAAAAAATTATATAAAAAATTGTTTTGAACTTTGTGGGTGTGTTCTCTGGAAACCCTCACGAGACTATAACTCGTCCACTCGGGATAATGAGGGGTTTAAAGGTTTGTTGCATATGTCAAATGCAATCGTGGTGCCTACGAAATTGTGCTTTAGTATTTTACGATTTTTGTAGTTTAGTTTATTTTGCATATTAAATAAAACAGGTGGAGCTTGGATTGGTGGTTGGCATCTTATCACTTGGGAATGTGATATATTTGGTTCAGCATATTACATGTGGTAGAATACACATGCTTGGCATTTCGTTTAGCGCCATATCTTTCAAAATTCAACCGAGAATTTATGAGCTCCGGGAAGTCTCGTTTCTTTTATATTTATTTTTCCCATTGTCCCACTTTTAAGTTATTTTCTAATTACGCATAATGCTCAACTTAAGTGTGGGGGGAAAACGAATTGAAAAATCAGACTCATTATTAATTTGTAACTTTTGTTCGCCCTTGGTAATCTAAAAATCTATTCTTGTTTTTAAATTTTTTGCCACTTAAGTTAATATATTAGAATTAAAACGTAGTAAATAAATAAATATTTTAAATCAGAGATCTGTCCCAATTGATAAAGCAGATCCGACTCGGGATTGATAACATTACTTGCGCATTTATAACCATTCCAGTAAATATGTGAGGATTTTGAGCCTGTATATAGCATATGTATTTTATGCTTGATTCCTTTGATTATGAGTGTGTTGGTGATTTATTGATTCTATAACTTGTGCTTGAAATCATTACGAGACCGCAGTGAGATCACGTTCGCGTGATATAGGTATTTTTATGTGATAAAGAGGCAACTTAGGATTTAACCCAAATAGCCATTCCATTTAATTATTTATTCTTTTTAGCTAATTACACTGATTAGCTAACCACCCAAATAAAACCCTTATGTTAGCACTCATCTTTAGTGCTAGATACCCCTAGTTTAACCGCTGAGCCATTCTATTCATTTTTCTCATCCAGAAAATATAGAGAAAAAAGTACAAAAATATATAACCTTTAGCCTAGCCTTACCCCTTGTCGAAAGTCCCTATGGTTGGTTGCTAGTTGCTTGGTATGATTGGTTGATTTTTGCTCATAGTTTGTTCGCACTTTGTTGTGGGTGATGTGCCATTTTGACAAAGATGAAGATGCGCAGCTTCGTGTTTCGTATTTTTAATGGTGTATGCTTATACTAAGTGTGGGGGAATTGTTAGTTCTTGTGAAAAAAAATAGAAAAAAGAAAAAAATGAAATGAAAAAAAAGTGTGAAAAAAATCGAAAAAAGTTAAGTATGAATAAAAGTTGATGTGAGGCGTATCGTTATATCATTTGTAAGAGTTTGAGGATTGAGATGTTCGATTATCTCTCGGGTTTGTGGATTGTCGTAACTAGCAACATGGGTTTCTTGGACTTGTCGACATGTATATTATAAAACCATTTCTAGTATATATTTCCCATGCCTTATCCACACCCTTATAAACCCTTAGCCTGTACATTACAGCCCGAATAAAAGTCCTCTTTTGATAATTATACATGGTGCTTACGCCATGTCGGTGCAGTTTTGTTTCTTGTACAAGCCTATGGTATGAAATGAATCATGTCTGAGAAATTGGGTGTGATTTTCCTTTTACCCTCTATTACATCACATATGAGTGTTTGAGTGAATTATACTTTTCCTTATTCGTGAGGAGTTTAGTCATGTTATTACTGCTTGAAGATCATTGGGTATTGTCAAACATCTCTGTTTTTACATATTAAAAATCCAAAAATATTTTTCATAATTCTATGTTTGTTTTGTAAAGCTTATTATTTTTCTTATTTTGCTTGAGGGCAAGCAAACCCTTAAGTGTGGGAGGGTGCTAGCGCCTTTTGCACTTACTTATTACAAAAACAAAAAATATTTTTGATAATTTCACACCCAATAATTATTTTTTTTAAATTAAAAATAAAAAAATTCTCAAAATTTAAAAACATATATATATATATAAAAATAAAAATTCCTTGTCTTGTCACATAGGACCTTGTTTATAAAATTTCTTTTCTTAGATTTGCTTGAGGGCAAGCAAAGTTTTAAGTGTGGGGGGATTTGATAACACTCAAATTATACATGTTTTTATATGCGTTATCAATAATTTTATATATATATATATATATATATATATATATATATAATAAAATAGTATATAATAAATATATTATATTATATATATTGATTAATATTAGAACATTTGGTATATAAAAAATATATTTGTCATTGAGGTCTTGGAACGTGTCGTGGAAGAAAACGGAAGAATACACGAAGATTTGAAGCTTAAACGAAGAAATAACTGATAATAAAGATCTCCCGACACCTGTTCATTGTTTGGGTCATAACTCGGTCATACAAACTCCGTTTGACTCGATTCTGGCATCCACGCGATCGGAATTCAATTATCTACAACTATGAAAAAGGCTAACTGCTGAAAATGACCAAAAGTATACCGCACTTGCAGAAAGTGCGGTGCACTTTTCACCAGAACTGAAAAAATCCATTAAACACCCAAAGTGTGGCGGTTTTACCCTAAGTGTGGCGCACTTTGAGCGGTGGCGCGCACTATTGGCCCCCGAAAAGGCTTATAAATACCCTCTCATTTCCAATACATCCTCTTATACAATCTTCAAACATCATACACACCACAATCTCAAAGCCTTTTGAAACAACAAAAAAAAAGAAGAAGGAGTGGTGATGATCCTTGGATCCAATGATCCAAACACCCCTTTAATCCGCCACTTACCACCATTTCACCACCATACTACCACCACAAACCACCACCATAGCCATGAATTTCCAGAATTCTAACACCATATCTAGCCTACATATCATCCATTTCATAAGCTTAACACTTATCACCTTGATTCTAAGGAATTCTCACCAATTACTCTTAGTACATCACCAACACTTTGTTACTAAACACTCCATATGGTGATACAGTTGTTGACTTTCCAGAAGTTAGGTGACATAATACTAGATATCGCAGAACAATAAGGTTGGTTGGTTGATCATGGAGTAGTTTAGTTAAAGGGAATTAGTGTTTAGTTTAGTCCGAAAAATTTGTATGTTACTTTGCTCTCATATGTGAAACATGAATAATATTTGGATGATTTTGCTATGACTTATGAATATACATATTATGAAACTCGATAGTATCTGCTTTGGATAATTTTATTATCTTTTGGTATATCAATTATCAATTGGAAATAGGCCGAAAGGGTTAATTGTCCTTGATGATTTTGAACCTTTGTATCTATGACTTGTCAATATCATACTTTGTGAGAATTGTGTGGTAAAATGAAAAACAACCCCAAGAGACTAATTTTAAGGCCCGTCCTTATTTTACCGGACCGGGTTGGGGACGATTCAAATTATTCATATTTGATAGTAAACCATCTAAATGTGCTCGTGATGATTTAATGTATAAGAGGCCGAAAGGATTCTATGTAACAATGGTAGATAAGCTTATTATTATAATTAACCGACATAGATGACATGTATGCTTTGTTTTTATAAATTTTTGCTCTAACTCCTAACTATTATGATTATTTGGATCATGTCCTTGTTTCCTTGCCTTGTCTTTATACACAGGTTAAGGCAAAGATGACCCGTGATAATCAATATAGCTTTGTTACTTGATAACAATCAGGAATTGCTATCGAATCCTGTGGAAGACCTGAGACATTACCTAATTACAATATTTACACTGCGAGTAGGGGTTAATAACTTTGGCCCGAATGTTTGTGTATTAGTAAAAACTAGTATTTCTAGTTGTTATAAATTTAAAGCTTGTAAAAACACACATCAATGTGTGTCCGCAAAGAAAGATGGGGAACCAAAGAGGCTGCAGCGAGAAAATAGTTCGCACTAAACCACTTTTCATGGCAATCTCTTCTGTACCACATCTTCTTGTGGTTAAACGCATTAACAATGACGCAAAGATAAACGATGTCAATTAAAAAAGTAATATAGATAACAACTAAATAAATTCAGTGCATGTCCAAACTCCTTGTTATATATTGGTCATCTCATGGCTTAGGTAAGAGCTAACCGTTCTGAAAAAGTGTACCATCGCCGCATACCAAAAAAGTTGCCTAGCCAAGTTGCAAGGTATAAATGAATTGGTGCAGACATATTGTGTATCACGATTTGAGGCGTTAGTGGTGGCGATAGTACTAAAGATTATTGTTTTGATACCAAAAAAAATAAATAAGAAATGGTGTTTTTTGAAACGAAATTGAAGAAGAAGATGAGCCGTACCTATTTCAGAGGTCTACTATGTCTTTCATCCGTCCTCGGTGCAACATGAACACAATGTATTAAAATGCAAAACCGGTTATAGTTGTCACCGTCACTACCGCGTCATTATTAAACAACCATAAAATATAATGTATCAACTCAGATAAGAGCCTTTGTAAGTCTGTCATGGCTACACACCTAATAGATTTCCTAGCCAAGTTCCGGGGTTTTATATGTTTTGTTCAGACTGCTCGTATTAATCATTACCTTACCAAGGTATGTTTACCAAGCATAATATAATATCCAATTTGTGCAAATGTTTTTGTGATGTCACTTTTAATATATTTTTTTTTGGCCAAATAAGAAATACATATACTACATCTAGTCACGCGTGAAAGTAGCAAAAACCTTAGCACACTCTAAAGACCATTCCTAGGTCCAAGTAAGAAGGTAACAACCGAAGAGATATAATTTTATTTGCATGGTCTGACTCAATGTTTATAAATTTTCCTGACAATGGCGCAAGGGTTGGTCTATATAAGACAGGATTAATAAGTTAAAATGCCTATTCCCCAAGCAGTAAACAAGAAAAACAAAGTTAAGAGAACAGTTGTGGTGCTAGAATCGGATAAGAAGGTACCTCACCTGTCGTGGCAACAAACTAAATATACCAGCACGGAACACCATTTAGAGTTTGCCAGGAAATAAGTCAATCTTAAACAACAAATGCCAAACCGCATATAACTACAGGCATGGGATACAACAACCCATGAACATGAAGTTTGTTCATCAACTCTCTTTCTTGTCAGTCATCCTTAAAAAAGGTGAATGCTATTGCAATAACTATTGCGGCAAGCATTCAATTCGCCCTCCCCTTACCATATTCAAATTTCATCCAACGCCTTTCTTTTTTAAAAAGAAACTCTTAGGTTAGGCTGCAAACAGTTCTATATGCTGTGCCAACGCACAGCCAAATCTGCTGCAGAATTTAAGCAAAAAAACTTTACTATGAAACGATGTAATTCAAACCAATGGTATGTCATTGAAGCAACAAACAAGTGGTGCGAACAAGTATGAGGACCAAGATCATGCATCAAAGTTGGAAAACCTGTCCGTTTTTTGCTGAAACCGTGTGAGAAGCACGAAAATAGAGCAGATTTTAGTATGGTACGATATTGTAGTAAATTTCATTAAAGCTTCTTAATAAGAAATACATTTTCTTTTCGACAACCATTTAGTAAATTATGTATAATGAAGCTCTGATACGCAGGTAAGATGTCGACATGAAACACCCAACATGGTTGCAAGCATGAAATCTTGGGTTCGGATTGGTATGGCTTAGATTTAGAGCCTAATTTATTTTGCAAAACAGAACTCCCAAACCTGTAAACGAATAGTTTGCCGAGCCAAGTGACGGGCCATGAAGGATCCGCGTCATAGGTACACAAGATCATCAATTCTAGATCAAAATCCGAATAGAATATGCTAAGATTTGTGAAAAATCACCATGCCATGATTAAGAAGCCATTATGTTCGAGAATGAGAAGCACGGCGAGATAGATCCAAAATCCATTCATAGTCCAACGATTGGTTCTGCGCTCAAGTGATCGGGCAAGTCAATTTTTTTCTGCGTGAGCATACGAACGCATAACCGCTCGTTTGAACTGGAAGAAGCTTTAACTTTAAAGCAAAAATAGAGAGGAAAAACTTGTTTACACACATGTACATTAGTCATAGCATGTTACCTGATACCACCCACTGCATGACCGCAAAGCCGGGACAGACCTCTATGGCCAGCCTTAGACTAGAACTCCCCGCAAGAAACGAAAAATCCTCAACACATATGTGGCAGCACCCATCTATCAAAACTGTTTTACAAATTGTTAAAAAACTAAAAAGCGCTCTCCTCGCAAAAACGTGCCAATCAAAGTACACACCATTATAAAAGTTAGGTATTTACTTATATTTATCCATATCCCCCACTCCGGTTCCATTGAAGCAAAGACATAATAATACAAAGGCTCGTTTCGATAAGTGTGTGAGCGGTGGTGTTATGCACCCAGAAGTATTTTACAACCTTCCTATGCAAATGTACCTAATCCTTTGTTAGTATAAGTATAGGCATCACGGGGTAGGTTATATCATTCCTCTAGGAGAATAATTTGGGTAGGCTCGATGTATGTTTCACTATGACAAAGGGTTGAAGGAGAAAAATTTTGAGTATTTAAAATATTAGAAAGCAGGTAAATCTTGGGTTTTAATAGGGGGTTGATTAAACTACTAAATTATACTACTCCTGGTTATGCAAGAAAAGTAAAAGTGATGGGAAAAACTAATATGTTTAAACAAACGTGTTTACCTAATCATGCACTACTCCCTAGTTATCTTCTCAGATTTTATTGCCTGTCACCCTCATTAATGTAATGTGTAAGTATTTATTAATTTAAACACTTAACTCGAAATCCATCCAAAGGTGATCTAGATATGAAGATCTAATCACATGTATCCTCTAACCTAGCCATGTTTCCCTAGGCGTCTATGCTATACAATCAAATAACTAGTTTTCTAAAGCCTAGCATGCACACCATTAACAAAAAGCAATAAAAAAAAATCTAACACTAGGTTTTTCCATGCAATCATAAGCAAACAACAAATAAATTGAAATGGAAGAGAACAATTAATCAAAACAACACATAGACATATGAATTATTAAAAAAGGGAAAAGGAACCTCACTTTATTAAACATGGAGTTATAAGTGAGTACAAAAGGGTTTAGAAAACCAAAATATCAACCACAATGCTGCAACAAAGAAATCTCACGATACTCAAATGTGTTTTCCTCTCTAAAATATTAAAAAAAAGATTTGTTATATATAGAGTATGGTCCTGACGATTCGCTTAAAAACTTGACTCGTCAGCCTGCGAATGCTTCTACGGCTTCTTTAAGACGGTAAACCTTGAACGTCGTCACAAAAGGATGTGACTCGTCGCCTTGAAACTTTTGACGGGCATCAGAGGAAATCCGATTGCTATACCACCCACGCACTTAAAAACCCTTATTTAGCACTCATATTTATGCTAGATACCCCCTAGATTAACCGCTGAGCCATTCTATTCATTATATTCCCATCCAGAAAAATAAAAGAAAAAAAGTACAAAAAAGTATATAACCTTTAGCCAGCCTTACCCCTTTTCGAAAGTCCCTATGGATGGGTTGCTAGTTGCTTGGTATGATTGTATGATTTTTTGCTCATAGTTTGTTCGCACTTTGTTGTGGGTGATGTGCCATTTTGACAAAGATGAAGATGCGCAGCTTCGTGTTTCATATTTTTTATGGTGTAAGCTTATACTATGTGTGGGGGAATTGTTAGTTCTTGTGAAAAAAAATAGAAAAAAGAAAAAAAATGAAATGAAAAAAAAGAGTGAAAAAAATCAAAAAAAAAGTTAAGTATGAATAAAAGTTATGTGAGCGTAAAATCGTATATCATTTTAAGAGTTTGAGGAATGAGATGTTCGATTATCTCTCGGTGTATGTGCTTGACGTACCTAGCAACACTGGTTTCGTTTGGACTTGTCGACAGTATATTATAAACAACCATTTTCTAGTATATAGTACCATGCCGTTATCCACACCCTAATAAACCCTTAGTCCTGTAAACATTACAGCCCGACAAAAAGTCCTCTTTAATAATTAACAATGGGCTTACAACCATGTCGTGCAGTTTTGTTTTCTTGTACAAGCCATGGTAAGAAATGAATCATGGCTGAGAATTGGGTGTGATTTTCCTTTCGCCCTCTATTACATCACATAAGATTGGATTGATGAAAATTATACTTTTATCCTTAATTCGTGAGGAGTTTAGTCATGTAATTCCTGCTTTGAAGATCATTGGTTATTGTCAAACATCTCTGCTTTCACATAATAAAAATCTAAAAATATTTTTCAAAATTCGTAATTATGTTTTTTAAAGCATAATATTTTTACTATTTGCTTGAGGGCAAGCAACCCTTTAATGTGGGGGGGGGGGGGGGGTGGCTTGCTGCCTTTTTGCACTTACTTATTACAAAAACAAAAAATATTTTCGATAATTTCACACCCAATAATTATTATTTTTAAATTAAAAATAAAAAAATTCTCAAAATTTAAAAACATATATATATATAAAAATAAAAATTTCCTTGTCTTGTCACCTAGGACCTTGTTTATAAAATTTCTTTTCTTAGATTTGCTTAAGGGCAAGCAAAGTTTTAAGTGTGGGGGATTTGATAACACTCAAATTATACATGTTTTTATATGCGTTATCAATAATTTTATATATATACATTGGTTAAATATAAGAACTTTTGGTATAGAATAGAATATATTTGTCATTGTAGGTTCTTGGAACGTGTCGTGGAAGAAAACGGAAAAATACACGAAGATTTGAAGCTTAAACGAAGAAATAACTGAAGATAAAGATCTCCCGACACATGTTCACTGTTTGGGTCATAACTCGGTCATACGAACTCCGTTTGACTCGATTCTGGCATCCACGCAATCGGAATTCAATTATCTACAACCATGAAAAAGGCTAACTGCTGAAAATGACCAAAAGTACACCACACTTGCAGAAAGTGCGGCGCACTTTTCACCAGAACTAAAAAAAATCCTTTAACACCCAAAGTGCGGCGGTTTTACCCTAAGTGTGAAGCACTTTTGAGGCGGTGGTGGCGCACTTTGGCCCCCAAAAAGCCTATAAATACCCTCCTTGGCTCTCCCATTTCATATATCTCTTATACAATCTTCATACATCTTACATACACAATCTCTAAAGCCTTTGGAGAAAAGGAAGGAGTGGTGAGGATCCTTGGATCCAATGATCTAAACACCCCTTTAATCCGCCACTTACCACCATTTCACCACCATACTACCACCACAAACCACCACCATAGCCATGAATTTCCAGAATTCTAACACCATATCTAGCCTACATATCATCCATTTCCATAAGCTTAACACTTATCACCTTGATTCTTAGAGGATTCACACCAAATTCTCTTAAGATCATCACCATAAACCTTGTTACCAAACACTCCATTTGGTGATACGTTGTTGAATTTCCAGAAGTTAGGTGACATATTTTTGGTTATCTCAGTATCATTTGGTTGTTGGTTGATCATGGAATTGTTAGTTTTGGGATTGGTGGTTATGTTAGTCGAAATATTGGTATTGTTACTTTGCTCTCATATGTGAAACATGAATAATATTTGGATGATTTTGCTATGACTTATGAATATACATATTTATGAACTCGATGTTATCTTGCTTGGATAATTTTTTATCTTTTGGTATATCATTGCAATTGAAATAGGCCGAAAGGGTTAATTGTCTTGATGTATTTTGAACCGTTTGTCTATGACGTGTCAATATCATACTTGTGAGAATTGTGTGGTAAATTGATAAACAACCCAAGTGGACTAATGTTTAAGACCCTTCCTTATGTTGACCGACCGGGTTGGGACGAATTCATATTTATGCATATTTGATATAAACCATTCTTAATGTGCTCGTGATGATGTAGTATATAGGCCGAAAGGATTCTATGTTATCATTGGTAGATATGCTTGTTATTATGATTACCCGTCATATATGACTTGTATGCTTTGTTTATAAAAATTTTTGTTCTATCTCTATCTATTATGTTATGTGGATCATGTCTTGTTCCTTGCTTGCTTTATACACATGTTTAGGCTATTTGACCCGTGACAATCAATTAGCTTTGTTACTTGATAAACAATCTGTGAATTGCTACAAATCCCGTGGAACGACCTGGACTTACCTAATACTATATTACACTCGAATAGGGTATACTTGCCCGAATGTTGTGTTTTTAGTAAAAATCAGTATTTCTAGTTGTTATAAATTTAAAGCTTGTAAAAACACACATCAATGTGTGTCCGCAAAGAAAGATGGGGAACCAAAGAGGCTGCAGCGAGAAAATAGTTCGCACCGAACCACTTTTCATGGCAATCTCTTCTGTTCCACATCCTTCTTTGTTAAAACGCATTTTACCTATGACCATTGATATACGATGTATTAAAAAAGTAATATAGATAACAACTAAATAAATTCAGTGCATGTCCAAACTCCTTGTTATATATTGGTCATCTCATGGCTTAGGTAAGAGCTAACCGTTCTGAAAAAGTGTACCGTCGCTGCATACCAAAAAAGTTGCCTAGCCAAGTTGCAAACTTTCACTGCTTCAATTCAATCTACTCATATTCATCATAACCTCGGCAAGGTAGTATGAATTAGTGTAGACATATTGTGTATCACGATTTGAGGCGTTAGTGGTGGCGATAGTCATAAGCGTTTTTTTGTTTTGATACGCAGAATTGGTGTATGAACAGAAATTGGAAGAATAGATGGCGTACCTATTCAGTGGCACGATGTCTTTCATCCGTCCTTGGTGCAACATGAACACAATGTATCAAAACGCAAAACCGGTTATAGTTGTCACCGTCACTATCGCCTCATTATTGAACAATCGTAAAAGATAATGTATCGACTCAGATAAGAGCCTTTGTAAGTCTGTCATGGCTACACACCTAATAGATTTCCTAGCAAAGTTCCGGGGTTTTATATGTTTTGTTCCGACTGCTCGTATTCATCATTACCTTACCAAGGTATGTTTACCAAGCATAATATAAGATCCGAATATGTGCAAAGGGTTTTGTGATTGTCACGTATGCCAAATTAGAATTCATTTACTACATCTAGTCACGTGTGAAAGTAGCAAAAACCTTAGCACACTCTAAAGACCATTCCTAGGTCCAAGTAAGAAGGTAACAACCAAAGAGATATAATTTCTATTTCCTGACTCGATGTTGTTGACTTCTAATATGGATGCTAGGGGTGGTCTATATAGACAGATAAGTAAGTTACAGCCTATTCCCAAACAGTAAATAGTAAAAAACAAAGTTAAGAGAACAATTGTGGTGCTAGAATCGGATAAGAAGGTACCTCGCCTGTCGTAGCAGCAAACAGAATATACCGGCACCGAACACCGTTTAGCAACTGATAGACAGCAAGTAAATCTAAAACAACAAATGAAAACCGCTAATAACTACAGGTTGGGATTACTCAGAAAACACCGAGGTTACAGGAGCAGTCGATTATGTAGAAGCGCGGAACAACATCTCATGAACATTATGTTTTGTCATCAACTCTCTTTCTGTCAAATCATCTTAAACAAGTGAAGTAAACACATATAAGACAAAGGCTCAGTTCAATAATTGTGGCTACAAGCAATGCATGCCGCCCTGCCTACATATTTAAATTCATCATCGCCTTTTAAAAAAAAGTACTTTTATGTGGCTACAAATGTTGTATATTGCAGTGCCAACGCGCAGCATATGCGTTGCAGATTTTAAGCAAAAAACTTACATATGAAACATGCATCAGACCAGATGGAAACAATTTATGTCTGCAGTGATGCTCAACAGTGGGTGAACCCCTTTTCGTTATTGTGAAACCGTAAGAGAAGCACGAACAGGAAGGGATTAGATATGTACATATTGTTAGAAATGATTAAAGCTTACTGCATAATATGAGTTTCATTGCTTTTGACAACATAGTTATGTATGTATAATGAAGCTCTTAATAACGCAGTTTAAGATGTCGACATGAAAACACCCACATTTCCCCCCCGGTTGCAAGCAGAATTTGGGTGCGGATTGTTTGGCTCAGATTAGAGCCTAAGTTTCTGTAAAACCGAACTCCGCCAAGACTGTAAACGTAATAGTTTGCCGAGCCAAGTTACGGGCATGAAGGATCTACGTCTTAGGTACTCATGTTTATCATTGCTTGTCAAATTCATTAGATATGCTATAAGAATTTTGTTAATATCACGCATGCCTTGATTAGAAGCCATATGTTCTAATGGGAAGCACGCGTGAATTTTAGTTGCAAATCCCTATCACAATTCCAACAAAGGTTCTGACGGGCTCAAAAAGTGATCGGGCAAGTCAGTTATTTTTCTACAGTAGCATGCGAACGCATATAACCGCTCTGTTTGAACTGAAGAAGCCTTTAATTTTAAAAGCAAAATAACAGAGAGATAAAAACATTGTTTACATACATATTCTTTATCTGAAGCATGTTACTGATAACCACGCATGATCGCAAAGCGGGGAGGGAACTCCCTTGGTTGCCCCCCTTCGTCTAAATGCTCGCAAGATACGAAAATCCTCACACTTTGTCTAGCACACATATATCAATACATTTTACTAAAAAGTGCTCTCCTCCAAAAACGTGCAACAAATGCGCACCTTTTAATAGTTGGTATTTACTTTTTTTATCCATATCCCACTTCCGGTTCTAGTGAAGCAAAGACATATAAAACAAAGGCTCGGTTCGATAAGTGTGTGATGCGGTGGGTTGCACACAGAAGTTTTACAACCCTCCTAGGCAATTGTACCTAATCGTTGTAGTGTAGTATAGGCAAGACTCGGGGGGGAGGTTATTATCATTCTCTAGGAGAATAATTTGGGTAGGCTCGAATTGTATGTTCACTAGGGTCTAAGGGTTGAAGGAAGATTATTTTTATGTTTTTATATTTTTTAGAAAGCAAGTAAATCTTGGGTTTTAATCCCCGCTCCGGCCCGCGCTTATGTTAGTGTGTTTATTGTTTATATCTTACTAAATTAAACTACTCCTGGTTATGAAAGAAAAGTAAAAGTGATGGGAAAAACTAATATGTTTAAACATACGTGTTTACCTAATCATGCACTACTCTCTAGTTGTCTTCTCAGATTTTATTGCCCGTCACCCTCGTTAATGTAATGTGTAAGTATTTATTAATTTAAAAACTTAACTCAAAATCCATCCAAAGGTGATCTAGATATGAAGATCTAATCACATGTATCCTCTAACCTAGCCGCGTTTCCTTAGACGTCTATGCTATACAATCAAATAACTAATTTTCTAAAGCCTAGCATGCACAACATTAACAAAAAGCAATAATAAAAGATCTAACAATAGTTTCATTGGCAATTATAGCCAAAACCTATCTATTAATTCGAATGGAAAGAAACAATTAATCAAACCAACACATAGAATAATTGAACGTGAGTTAATAGGGTTAAAAGAACTTCACTTTAATTAAACATGGAGTATAAGTGATTACAAAAGGGTTTAGAAAACCTAAAATTCGACCACAATGGCTGCAACAAAGATATCTCACGATACTCTATGTTTTTCCTCTCTAAAATATGAAAAATATGATTTGTATATATAGAGTTGGGGTCCTGACGACGTCGCTTAAAAATCTTGACGTCGTCAGCCTGCAAAATCTTCTACGGGCTTCTTTAAGTCGGCTACCTTAACGTCGTCACAAAAGGTTATGACGTCGTCGCCTTGAAACTTTGACGGCATCAGAGGAAATCCTGACGTTGTCTCCACGCACTATAAACCATAGCTTGATCAAAATCTTGTAGAGTTGCGTTCATGTCACGTTTCTTCCTAAATTAAGCCCAAGTCATGTGCTTTTCCTCCAAATGCTTCCCAAATGCTAAAATATCAAAAAGAAACATTTAGGTACAATATTTGGGGATATTTGCATGATTTTAGGGTTAAATGACCTCGAAAAAGTGTATAAAATGACACCTCGTAAGTGTGGCTGCAAGCAATTCATGCCGCCCTGCCTACATATTCAAATTCATCATCGCCTCTTTTCAACGAAATACGTCTGCCATGGCTGCATATAATTTAAATTGCATTGCCAACACACAACATTTGCGTCATAGATTTTAGTTTTAAAACGGTAACAACACCTGTCAAAACTTAATATAACAACAAAGTTACGTATGAAACATGTATCAGAACAGATGGTATGTCACTCATGGAAAACGTGGCTATGCATGAAAAACATAAGTGACACACTAGATGGCCTAAGGAATGATTCATGAACTTGTTACACTTTAAGCAAACCCCAAATATGAAACAGCTATGCGACCAGCTGATGCATCACAAATGGTAAACGTCTACATGCACAAAAGACATGAGTGACACACCAACTGGCCTAAGAGATGGTTTGTGAACACGTTATATTGGTTTCAAAGCCGGGAAACCCACCATGGCTGCATTAGTATCAACGCCTCGCCTGTCACACCCTGCCAAGGTAGAAAATCGAGACGTAACATGATAGGCATCGTCACAACACATTGATGTCACAATAGAGATACACTAAATGCAATTAAAATAAATCAAAATATTATAATGACACCTCACACAAGAGGGGACTTGTATCGAGGTTAATCGCAACCATAACAATACATAGTCATATATAAATATACACCACATAGCACATAAAAGCTTATAGAAAATATCAGTCGACTTCAGGCACCGACAGGACATAGCTAGGGTCTTCCCCAACTTTTGCAGTAAGCTATAAAGTTTTAGCTTACTGAGTCATGGATCTACCATAAAAATTTCAAATTTTTTTACGTACGATGAATATTTTAGTAATAGTGTGTCAAACAATCTGAAATACTAAAAAAACTCAACTTTTATGTATTAATCATCGAATTTGTATGTCAAACAATTAACAATTAACCAAAACATATCATATATCAATCCATGATAAACTTGCATGTGTTTATCATGGACCATAAATTAAGTATTAATTAAAACTCGATCAATTAACAAATTAAACTATCAAATTTAACACATAAATTTTCATACAACCTAGGGTTTTGTCTAATTAATTTTATCCATTGTAAAGATCTAATCTTTTATAAGTATAAAACGCCCAAAGGGCTTACAAAACTAAACAAAAACCTTAATTTGTCAAATTTTACTTTTTTGTAATTACAATTCTATACGATGGCTCGTGATGCCACTGTTGGGGTTTTAACAACTATTGAATAATTGAAATCATGAGTACGCAACGGAAAACATATAAACACGTATAGAATACATAATTAACAAAGGATCAAGAACGTGTTCCTTTTAGCAATTAACGTAAACACCATCTTGAATATATGCGTGTGTATAAATCAAATACCACGCAATAACCACTTAAGATCTAAAGGTAGATCTCTCTACTTCAACACACATAGTACATTCGTAGCAAACAATTAAGTATGCTAGTACTAGTAGTGATAAGCTTGCAAACCACCACTTTCTCGTAGAAATCAATGATTGAAACCTTTGTGGTTTCCTTGGGTCGAACGAACACAAAACCGAATCCCTTTAGGAATTTTAGTCGATCGCACAAGGGGAGAGTGAGAGAAGGAGAGGATTTTAGGGATTTAGGTTTTCAAGTTATGAGAAAACTAAACACCCTAAGCCTCTATTTATAACCTCCTAAACTTGGCTTGCAAGTTAGGCAATCCCACCTCCTTTGGGACAGGGTTCGGTCGGCTAAGGGAGAAAAGGAAACAAACCGAAACTTTCCTTCATCCCATAAATCTCATATATTAGTCTTTAAACTATTTAATTGACTAACATAACTTCTGTTAAATACTTATATTAATATTTAACGCTCGTTAAGCTTTATCACTTAAATATATTACATTTAATATATTTATTATTAATTGTTTTACGTATTAACGCGTGCGTCCCCGTAGGCTCGAATAAATTCCCGGACATATACTATTTTAAGTGGACATATTCCAACAAAGTGTACTTTTCACATATCTCATAATTCGACGGACCACTTCCAAATGAGACTTCTTCGGATTTTGCATATATCGACTTATCACTCCAACGCAAAGGAGATATCGGGCCTTGTTATGGTTAGGTAAATAAGACTACCTACTAGTTGTCGATACATCGTTGCGTCTTCTAGATCATGTCCTTCATAAGCACGCATCTTTGCTTTTGGCTCCATGGGTGTGGAGTTTGGTTTACTGTTAGTCATTTCCAAACTTCTTAAGTAGATCCTGAGAGTACTTTTGTTAATGAAGAACCATTCCATCATCACTGTGATCAACCTCCAAACCAAGAAAGTGCTTCAAGTTCCTAATCTCCTTCATTTGAAAATGAATTGATAGGTTCTTCTTTGTTTGTAGTACCTCTTCTTCATAATCTCCTATGATCATTAAATCGTTGACATACACTAGCACAAAATCGAGCTTCCCCTCAACAACTTTGATGAACAAACTGAAATTTGCGGATGTAATCGAATAACCACTGAAAGTAAGAAATTCAACAATTTTACCGTATCAGGCCCTCGGTGCTTGCTTGAGCCCGTAGAGTGCTTTTCTGAGCTTGCACACATATTCAGGATGATCTTGACTCTGAAATCCTATCGGTTGGTTCATGTAGATCTCCCTATCTAGCTCTTTGTGTAGAAACGCATTCTTTACATCTATTTGCCATAAGTTTCAGCTCTTGCTCATCGCGAGTGCTAATAGAATGCACACCGTTGTAAGCTTTGCTACTAGAATAAACATTTCACCATAGTATAGTCCATATTATTGAGAGAACCCCCGAGCTACCAAACGAGTCTTATATCTCTCAATTGATCCATTAGTGTGACGCTTGATCTTGTACACCCATTTGCAAGATATAGGTTTCACATCTTTTGGCTTTGGAGAAAGCTCCCAGTTTTGGTTTCTTTCAATTGCATCAACTTTTTCCTCCATAGCTTTCCTCCACTCCGAATTCTAAAATGCTTCCTCAAAAGTATTTGGTTTAGTTTCGAAAATAGAAGCATTTGCATACTTTGGATTTGGCTTACAGGTGCTTGTCGATCTTCTAAGAGCATTTTCTGCTTGTGGTCGATTTAAATCACCTTCTTTGTACCTTTGATACACACCTATATACCTTGGGTTTTGACTATCCCTTCTGTATTTTGATCCCAATCTGAAGCTTCATCGTCCTTTAAAGTAAGCTGAATATGAGAGTCTTCTAATGCTTTTTTGAACACTCTATAATTTGGGTAGTACATCATTACTAGAGGACCACCAAGATGAGGCTTCATCAAATACAACATCTCGAGATGTGTAGCATTTCCTGTTGTTGGGTCGAAACATCTCCATCCTTTTCTTTAGCCATCATATCCTACAAAGAGACATCTAACAACTTTTTTCTCCATTTTTTTACGTAAGTGAACATGAACAAATACATCGCATACACATCCGAATACTCAAAAATAACCAACATAAGGTTTGATTTTCCATAATTTTTCAAATGGAGATAGAAAAATTAACCTTTGTTGCGGAAGCCTGTTGATAACGTTTGATGTGGTCTTCATTGCTTCTGCCTAAAATTGTCCAGGAACATTTTTTGCATGGAGCATACTTTGACAAATTTCTGCGAGATGCTTATGCTTTCTCTCGGAAACCTTATTTTGTTGTGGAGTATTGGCACATGTGACTGATGACATACTTTAGTCTCTTGAAGAAAGTTTGAGAATTTATCATAAGTGTATTCTCCTCTATTATCGGTATGCAAGCATCGAACATCTTTACCAATTTATGCTTCTGCTGACTTCTTGAACTCTTTAAATTTCGCAAGTGTATGAGATTTATTCTTCATAAAATAAACCCATACATACCGAAAAATCATCAATGAAGGCCATAATGTATAAATTTTCTCCAATGGAAGGTTGCTTAACAGGTCCAAACACGTCAGTGTGGATCAGCTCTAACGATTCCTTCGCTTTAAACTTGGACTCTTCATATGAAAATTGATGTGCTTTTCCATATTGACAACCTTCACATACAGTTTATGTTCTCACTTCAAGATTTGGAAGTCCCTTCAACATTGACTTCATCATTTCTTCTAGCTTGAAATAGCTAACATTAAGAAAACTGCCAAAGATCAACCGTCTCGTTTCGTCTCGCCTTGTCTACGTACGCAATTTCTGCCGACATCACATAAACTGAATCCATTCACCGTGAACCTTAAAATTTCGATAAATTTTCACATCTTGTAGACCAAACAAAACATATTGTCCAGAAGATGTTAATTGTGCAACTAACATAAAGTTTTTCTTCATACCAGGGACATGGAAAAATGCAATCTTAATGGTTTCTCCGTGATACCTATTCATAATTAATGCATTTTAATGGTAACAGGTTCACCATGATCCTGTGACTCATATTCCTCAATATTGATATAACATTTAACAATCAAGTATTTGAGGTATCCTTGCGGATATATGAACGAGAATTATATCATTATGAGGTTTAACATTTTCATGTAAAACCTCAATATGATATTCATTAGTATGTTTAGAAGGTTATGTATTTTGTATTTTTATCACTTTGAGATCTAAAAATGCTACCACTTGCCTTTTGTAATTAAAGACTCTTCTATAATTACTTAGCATGTAGAGTAGCAATTACAAGATACATTGAAAAGTTCCTGAGTTTAGTTTATTATATCATCTTCGTAAAAATTTTAACATATTAAGAAACTTCAATTTTTAAGAACTTAAGGGAGTCAGTCATCATAATGCCATAATCATGATGGTGTCTTATCAGCCTTCTAGGTTGGAGTTATTTTGAGTATATACAAGACATACTCAATTTCAAACCTTGATAGATTTGGAGGTTTTAAAATTATTTAAGTTATCAAAATCAAAGAATTCTTAATGAATTGATTCAAACACTCTAAGATATACCATGAATTTGTGGCTATTTCTATTATTAATTTTATTGTGAGACTTTATCACAATATTTTAAAATGACTTAATACTCTTTATGTCAACCATACTTATCAATTGAAGTGTCAAATGAAATGAATATATTAGTATTTATAAACCTATTTGCATGCAATAATGTTTATACGCTTTAACTAGTTCAAGAACTTCTATCCATGTTAACTTTACATTATTTTCCTTTTGAACAATTTTCAAGGACTTTTGTTTATGTCATAGCCTGTGATATAACTTACTTTTTGGTATAAGTCTTTAAAACATTTAATAGGATTCATTGTTTAGTAATTTACATAAACAAAATTATTTATATATTTAACTAAAGTAACTCTGAACTTAACTCTTGATTCAATAGCATTCAAATTGTATTTAACAAATTACTTCATTATTTGGAAACATTCCATAAGTGCACATTAATTCTTTTACTTGAAGTAGTCTTTTAAATCGAGATTACTTCATTATTTTGGACATTCAATATAACACATAACATTTTACTTGAAGTGTATTTCTTTCATATCTTGACATATTTTTTATATTATCTCTTTGTTCTGAATAGGGAAATATGTACTAGTAGAATATTTAGTTTCTAACCTTACGGTAATTTTTTTTTAATTCATGATTGTTCTTGTTCATTGTTGTTCCTTGAAAAAATAAAGATTTCTCCCATTGTGCATGCACAAATCATTACTTGTCAGTCAAACAATACGACATTCTTCTTATTTTATACTGGTAATATGATTAGTGTCATAGATTGTTAGCGTTACAAGTAGATATCTGAACCACTTGGTTTAATAAGTATAAAGTGCAGACTATCCTTAAATACCATTTAGTGTGTATAGTTGGAATACTAGAAACTTATCTCAAGACATGCGAGAAATAATATGGGTTACTACAAGATAATAAACCTCGTGTGCTCCCAATGAATTGTCAAACATTACATTAATGTCTTGTTCAGAATAAAATCTCGATGCTCCTTACTGTTTGACAACATTGTAAATGTTTCCATAACCAGTGAAAAACCTAATAGTGATCTATTTATTTTCCAAATCTTTCTTTGTAAATTCTTTAAGTAGTAGAATGTACTTGGATTTCAAAAAAATTTTATATGTAGATGAGGGACCGATTAAAATTGGCATTGCAATTTTCTCTTTAATTTTGTTTTAAGACAAAATAAATTGATAGATTATACTAGTTTTGCCTTTAAACTTTTGTGCAGTTTTATATTGGTATTTATTAATCAAGAATCATTAAAGCATCTGACCTTAAGATGTCATTCATTTGATAGCTTCTCCTCACGCCCAATCCAGGTTTATAGCGCTATTCTCTATGTCGTATATGTTTTCAACGTATTCACCACTATAATAAGGTGATGCAAACTTATATGAAGATATATGTTATGCATTCTACTTAAATTTAAGTATGTTTCAGTTTGATTAACATTTGGGACCATTCCTACGTTAATATTATAACCTTCCGTAGCAAGAAAGATTATAGGAATGAGTCTCCATGTTTCTTACAAGGAAAGGAGTCTCGGTTTGACTTCTTCAAGAAAGAAACAAACCCTTGTTTATGGTTTATCGTTGCATTAATACTATTAATAGAATTGTAAAATTTATTTTTTTTAGTATTTTCGATAATTATTCCTTAGAGAAAATTATTACCATGTTTAAACCATTTTAAAACAATTATTTTTCTAAAGGCTAGGTTCCAACTTGATCATACCTCCATTCTACTCAGTTGATCTGCATAGCAATGTTGTATCAAAAAGGTAATTGACGATCTCATTAATTGTCCACAGTGCAATCTAGAACTTATGGGACTTAGTTTATTACAATAATTTATAGTAAGCATGTTGTTTATTCCACTTCTATGCCTCGGAGTTTAAGGCTCACACTTAACCGATTTATAGTCGTCTAATCAAGATAACTATGATTATGTAAACCTAACGTCTCACGAAAAAGTGTATAATCATCTTGGGATTCCAATCTACATACGTCTCACGCATAGTAAAAAGTATCTGCAAGTGTTCTTACAAATTAGATGGCATAATTATTTATTTAAAAGGGTATATATTTGACGTGACAAATATGTACGAAGAAGAATTGCATATCATATTAGTATCATAAAATTTTAATAAAAAATTATACTCAATTAATGTATTTATTATGGTATCACTTATGTTTTCTTATACTCTAATGTATAAGTAGTGTTCCTTTAAAAATTGACGATCAACGTGTTTTCAAAAAACTTAAAGTTTTTATATTTGTCCGCGGAAAAAGATTCTAAAGAATGGTAAAAACCATTCAAAACTTAGACCATTCGCGACTTCATAAATAGGTATGCAAGGTAAGGAAAATACAACGTAGTCAAGAATTACTAGGGTAATGGATCTAAAAGACCGAAGTCTTGATGAGTCTCCCCGAACCTTATCCTTGCAACTAAGTAGTACTTTTTCAAATTACGGCTTTGATAAAAATAAAAATTTCAACTTGGAAAAACACCTTTTATTTAAATATTAAATTAAAAGTCCTCCAATCTGTGGAAACACCGAAGGCCATGTTTATCGGATGTAAGCCGACTATATGACCACAATAAGATTAATTAATAGTGCTTTAATTAATCTTATTTCATAATTTTAGTATGTTTATATTTGTTTTTTGAAAAACCTTTTTTATTTTCTCACAAGTCCAATACTTAAAATAAAAACAATATAAACACAAAACTAATACACATAACACTTATTTAAAAAAAAAACACTTTACATATTAAGTCATGCAAATTTCAATTTTGATCCTAATTATCTAATATTTAAACATGTATATATTCATTTAAGCTCCTTCGTCTAAAAAACTACAGGCCCATCCATCGTTATAATCGATTGCGGTAAAGAATATACAACTATATATCACTTTCACATAAATTTAAACAACTTTTAGGCTCCCATTAAGACTAGCCAAAGTATCTTTCTTTTCTTTTAAAGTCTTGGGATCTTACCAAATTTTTATGTATATGTTTTTAATTCTTGATATTATACTTTGTATAAATCTTTTTACATATTAACATGATTTTATATACATATCCTCCCATGATAAATTGCATGTATTTATCATGGATGCCAAATTAATAATTAATTTAAAACATATAAAACCAGCATCAAAGTAACAATTATAAAGCATCAAGTTTTAATTCTTATAAATTTCATACAACCTATAATTCGTTTCTATTTAATTTTTTATACATTAAAGATTGAATTTGATGCACAAAAGATCGAATCTTTTATGCATAAAACCGACACCAAAGGGCTTAAAAATTAATCAAGAACCCTAATCTTGTCTAATTTTATTACTTGTAACTATAAATTCTACACGATGGCTCGTGATGCTACTGTTGGGTTTTAACAACTATTAACCATTAAATATATCCCGAGTACGCAGCGGAAAGATTAACACGTATAGAATATGCAATTAACAAAGGGATCAAGAAGCGTGTACCTTTTAACAATAAGCGACACCGTTCTTGAATATACGCATGTGTATAATAAATGATACCATGATAAAACCACCAAAGATCTAAAGTAAGATCTCTCTACTTCAACACAAACAATACGTTCTTAGCAAAATCAATTCAGTATGCTAGTACTAGTAGTGATAAAGCCACCAAACGCCTTCGACTCTTGAATCAATCAACATGAAAAACCCTTGTAGGTTGTTGGTTTTGGTCGAACAAACACAAACCGAAACCCTTGGGGTTTGCTAGTTAGGTAATTCCACCTCCTCTTGGAGATTAGGGAACAAATTGGCTAAGGGAAAAAGGAAATAATTCTCATACTTTCCTTTTCTCCATAATTGCATATTAGTCCCTCTTTTAACTATTAATGACTAATATAACTCCCAATTATAATTTTATTATTATTTTACGCTCGTTTAAGGCCTTTTCTCACTAAATATATTACATTTAATATATTTACTATAATTGTTTTACGTATTAACGCGTGCATTCCCGTAGGCTCGAATAAAATTCCCGGACATATATTATTTTACATGGACATAATCCAACAGGTTTGTGTATGTTGAAGTATTTAGAGAGAGTACTCCTATGAGTGGGAATAATCAAGTAGTATGGACTCCATCTCACATAACTATCAAGTACATATAACTGGCATAATATTATTGTTTTGATCTTTGAAATTTGAGATCCTTAAGTTGCACACTAATTGTTTAATTAAATGTCAATTGTTGACAATTGGTCATATTAATGTGATCTGAGAACTGGTTAGAAAAATTCTATGGACTTAACTAACTATTTGAGAAAATGGTTTTTTTTAGTGGAGATTCAGTTTTTATTGAGCGAAATTGGATAAACTAGTAGCACCCCTGAAACCTATTTGTTATAAAAGGGAGTTGTAATATTAGTAATAATTAAGGAGATGGAAATTTGTTAATGCTCATAGAGATGCCAACTATATGTTTATTTTGTGATATTTTGAGTGTGTTTATTTTGACTTGAGCTGGTGGTAAAATTGTGCCACTAATAAATGTGATTGTGTTTTGGACATGTCTTTGATAATAACGAATTTCAGTCTTGTAATTTGATCTTGTTAATAATATATGCACCATTAGCGGAGTGGTTTAGCTTTATTATTTAGAGTAAGATAAGTTGAATCAAAGTAGGGGGATAGATTGTTGGAGTGTTTGTAACACCCCCAAATTGGGTCGCAGCGGAATATGGGTCCGGGGCGTGTTACCTTCTCAGTCAAATTCACAAGATTATATATAGAATGACCAAAAAGTCGTTTGAAAACGTTAACATTGGATTTTAACAAAGTAATTGTTACTTAAGCCCGAATGCTTTAACTTGTTCACTTGATCAAAATACAATGTTTTTCAGCACCCATAAATGAAATCTGACAAAATCTTTAATGCATGACATCCAAATAAAAACCGCCAATGTATCAATCCACACCCCGTGCTTATTGATCCCTGGAAAACTTTGCATTAAAATCGTCCACAATAATGTTGGTGAATTCATAGGTTTGATAACTCATATATGGTAGGAAACAAGATCTCCAAATGTGTTATGATAATGCAACAAATGCAGACATTCATATTAAAATGTATTACGTTGCTCTATGCTCTTGACACCTGTTGTTGACATGTATGGATTGCCAAATTAATGGCGTATTGCCGTTTTGGTGATGTTCTAACACGCAAATCATATTAATTCGACTCCATGTATACGTTCGTTTTCTAGTGTTTGCTACAGCACACGAACGGGGGTTTGTCAAAAACAATAGATCTATTCATAAACATTCGCGCTCGTAATTAACGTTCATGATAATGTGCTCAAGATTTGGTCTTCGCTACTTAGGCAACATTGTAATCATTATATAAAACTTATCCAATTGTGTCCAGTTGTAATACATGACTCATGGTTTTTCACCCAAAAAACTTTGTAAACAAAAGCAAGTATAACGTTTTGGGGCTATGAAACGCACCTTGAGTTCTATAATCCAAATATCGCAGCTATATGCGTCCGTTAAAGATCGAATGCAACTAAATTATAATTAGGTCGTATAAGTACCGAGTACTTATCAATAACATTGATATAATCTCTATAGTTGTTACATCGTTACTATGTTCGGCTACTCCCACCCCTAATAATAATTAAAGAGGTCATGACTGGACGTACACGAGGAGGTTAGGACACTTTAAATCGTAAATCCAACAACTCGTCGAAACGCCATCCGAAGCGGCCTCATATTTGAAACTCCCTAGTAATATAGTACTTTGATAACAATAATTTTCTATATTGCTCAATCACCAACTAATGGTTTTGGAAAATTGTGTCTCCATAAGTTAAATCGTTTTTTAATTTCCGTTTAGTATAACTGGGCTTTAACTTTCGTCGCGTAACTTTCGCGTTTTAAACCCGATTCTCGCGTTTCTTATGCCCATCTTTTCGTATCAAGACGAGTTATCATAAATTGACATTTTTGAATTTCGGACCTACTGGTGAACAGTAACTTTTACTGTTCACATCAGACGTGAGTTTTATAAAAATCGTATTCGTCGTCGTAAAACCCGTAAATGTCGTATTTTATTCGTTATAGCTCCGTTTTTAACGATTCTTTCGAGGACGTTCTCGTATTTGAAAGTTCTATATTTTTATGAGGTTTACAAAAATATAACTTTCTGTCATGAATAGTAACTTTTATAAAAATAGTTTTATAAAAGTATTAATTGTCGTAAACTTGCGAAATTCATAACTTGTTCGTTATTAATTGAAAAATTACGATTCTTATCATTTTGGAATCCTAAAAATATGTATTATTTGTTAAAAATATCAACCCTTGCTGTTTATAATTTTTATAAAAATGTTTTTATAAAAATTTACTTACGACTTCGTTTATTAACGTATAACTCGTTTTTAACGTAACTTTTTCGTTATTAATCCGTTTAACAAGTTTCTTACCTTTTCGGAATCGTCGTGAAATGTATTATCTTATAAAAATATAAAATGGATATGTAAAAATTCGAATTTTGGACAGAATGTTTGCTTGAGTTTGTTGAATCCATTTTTGATCTTTTCTTTATACTTTATTACTTTTGTATTTTACCACATGTCTCATATATCATATATATTATATATCATCCTTATATTAGCACTTACTTGTCCATAATAGTCCTTATGTGTCCAAGTTACCAATGTTAACAATTCCATTAACATACTTTAAAACCATAACTTACTTAAGTAACCTTAATTTACTAGTTTTGTCAATAATCATTTTTACACATAACCAAGTGTGTACAAGTGTATTTCTTTCCATGAGACTTCATTTTAGTGTTCTATTAATATGATTAAGAGTCCATAATCAATATTAACATGTCTTATGTATTTCTTTAACTTAAAACATATTATGAAACTATGAAAACCCTAATTTACCCATAATCATTTTTACACCAAAATAGCTTGATACAATATTTTCTCATCCTTTTTAACATGATGTAAGTAATAACACCACATGTATATGAGTGTGTAAAATGATCATTTCAAGTATAAAACTTCATTTTCATGAATAAAACCTAAATGGTGATATAAGCTAAATACAATAATCATGTGCATAAAAATGAAAATTATAAAAACATAAAGAGTTCAAGTGGACCTTATGAGGTATGATGATGATGATGTACAAGTACTAAACCCTTGTTTAGCCACAAAAACCAAGCTTGCACTTAAGAAACCCTAGCTTTCCTTAATAGAAACCCTAACTTTCTTTTACTTGAGAAATACTTGGAAATGGTGATTCAATGCTTGCAAATGCCTTAGCATATCTTAGAATAGGTGTATATAGAAGTGTATGGATTGTAGAAAATTTTGTATGGGTTTGGTAAAGGGGTGCTTGTTTGCCGTAGCATATAGAGAGGGTAAAGGAGGTGATTTTGTTTGATTTTTGGTCAAGTGTTAATGTTATGAGTCTTTCCTTTGTTACTTGCACAATGTATAAGTAGTAAACATGTTAGGTTAGTCAAGGGGACATAAAAGAGTCTTAGGAATGGCCATGGTCCTAGTCTTTGGTCAAGGTATGGTAGGAATGGTGCCATTTATGAAGTATGGTGCTAATTTGACCAAGTTGTAAGTGTTCTTTAATTTTTCATGTATATCCTTGTATATAATGCAAGAATTTCGGCATAAGTGAGATATATATGATATATTTGAGTAAATTTTATGTATTGGGTATAAAAGTGGGTATTTGTTGAAGCGTAGAAAAGTTTTTGTGGTTCCGGGAGTGCCTAAACGCAATTTATCGCGAAACGTATACACTTAACGTATCCGATAAAAATAAAATGAACAAAGTTAATAATTATCCTTAAAATAATTATATAACCCTTGCTTAATGTAAACATTTAATTGTTTGGTGTCCGTTTACGCTAAACGATAATTTTTAACTTACGCGATTTAACTTAACTATTAAAAATAAAAGTAAACGCGTACGAGAAAAAAAAAATTTAGTAAAATAGATGATGTCGTAAAAGACCTGAAAATATGAAATGTTACAGTCTCCTCCGGTTAGAAGAGCCTTGTCCTCAAGGCTCAAGTTGCGGCACTTGAGGAAGGTACGGGTTCAGAGAAAAAGATGTGGATATTTCTTCCGGAATAATGTTGATGAAGAGGTGTAGATAATTATTATTATTATTATTATTATTATTATTATTTCTTGAATTGGTCTTCACGCTCCCACGTGAACTCAGGACCTCTCTTGGAGTTCCATCGAACTTTGACCAATGGGATCCGACTTCTCTTCAACCGTTTAACTTCTCGGTCCACTATTTCTACCGGTTCCTCAACAAAATGAAGTTTGTCGTCCAAATTAAGTCCATCCAACGGAACGGCTAATGGTTCGTCGGCATGACACTTTTTCAGATTAGATACATGAAATGTATTATGGACTCTGCTCAATTCTTCTGGAAGTTCAAGCTTGTAAGCAACTTCTCCAACCCTTTCTATCACCTTAAAAGGTCCAACATACCTAGGGTTCAACTTCCCCCGTTTGCCAAAACGTACGACCCCTTTCCAAGGCGAGACCTTAAGCATGACTTTGTCTCCAACTTGGAATTCCATTGGCTTACGTTTCAAGTCAGCGTAACTCTTCTGCCGATCACGAGCAGCTTGCATCCTTTGCTTGATCTGAATGATTTTCTCAGTGGTTTCTTGGATCAGTTCTGGACCGAGTATCTGAGCTTCTCCAACTTCAGTCCAACAAACAGGTGATCGACACTTCCGACCATAAAGTGCTTCAAATGGTGCGGCCTTGATGCTAGCGTGATAGCTATTGTTGTATGAAAACTCGACTAATGGCAAATGGTTAACCCAACCCTTTCCAAAGTCGATTGCACAAGCACGCAACATATCCTCGAGAGTTTGAATGGTCCTCTCGCTTTGCCCGTCGGTTTGCGGATGGTACGCAGTACTCATATCCAAGTTTGTACCCAAAGCACTCTGAAGTGACCTCCAGAAATTTGATGCGAATCTCGGGTCACGATCGCAAATGATTGAGACGGGTATCCCATGCCTCGTGACCACTTCCTTTAGGTACAATCTTGCAAGTTTATCCAAAGGATCGGTCTCTCTCATTGGTGTGAAGATCGCAGACTTAGTGAGTCGGTCAACAATCACTCAAATTGTGTCATAGCCTTGAGACGTCTTAGGAAGCTTCGTGACAAAATCCATAGTGATGTTGTCCCACTTCCATTCGGGTATCTTGGGTTGTACCAACAATCCTGATGGCCTTTGATATTCGGCCTTGACCTTAGCATAGGTCAAACACTTGCTAACATAAGTGGCTATGTCGGCTTTCATGTTGGGCCACCAATATAGCTTCTTCATGTCTTGGTACATTTTGTCGGAACCCGGATGAATAGAGTATTTTGATTTGTGGGATTCGTGCATGATCACAGCCCGCAAATCGCCATAACAAGGTAACCAGCTCCTGCCATTGAGGCATAGGGTTCCATTCGTACGCGGTTCCAACTTTTGTTCTCTAATTGCTTCTGGGAATTTAGCGTTTTCAATCAACTTTCCCCCAATGTCTTCACTCTTAATGTTCTCTGGTTTTCGCGCTTCAGTCTGAGCATTCAAGATCTGTTTGGGAAGATCCAAGCTAATAGTCATGACTAAGGCTCGAACTTTTTACGGTGGTTCTCGTTCTTTCCTGCTCAAAGCATCAGCAACGACATTTGCTTTCCCCGGGTGATAACGAATATCGCAATCGTAATCACTTAGCAACTCTAACCATCGGCGTTGCCTCATGTTCAACTCTTTTTGATCTAAAATGTGTTGCAAACTCTTGTGATCGGTGAACACCGTACACTTAGTTCCATATACATAATGTCTCCAGATCTTGAGAGCGAACACCACTGCACCCCCCCCCCCCACCCCCCCCAAACTGCACCAAGTTCTAATATCATGAGTCGTATAGTTCTTCTCATGAATTTCTAACTGGCGTGATGCATAAGAAATCACCTTTTCTCTTGGATTCAACACAGCGCCCAAACCCTTCTTTGAAGTGTCGCAGTATGCGATGAAATCTTCGCTTCCTTCAGGTAATGTAAGGATTGGTGCACTGCATAACTTTCTGCTACAACAGTTGAAAAGCTACTTCTTGTTTATCGCCCCAAACAAACTTGACTTTCTTTTGAGTAAGCTTAGTCATTGGTTTGGCGATCTTTGAAAACCCTTCAATGAATCTTTGGTAACACCCAGCAAGACCTAAAAATTGGCGAACCTCCGTTGGTGACTTAGGAGATGTCCAATACTTAATGGCTTCAATCTTGGCTGGATCCACATGAATTCCTTCACTATCGATCATATGACCGAGGAACAGTACTTTGGAAATCCAAAATTCACATTTGGAAAACTTGGCATACAACTCCTCCTTCTTAAGCAATTCTAAGATTTGCTTAAGGTGTTCTTCATGTTCTTGTTTGTTCTTCGAGTATATTAGAATATCGTCAATAAAGACAATCACGAATTTATCCAGATATGGTTTACACACCCGATTCATAAGGTCCATGAATATGACAGGTGCGTTTGTCAAACCAAACGGCATAACTTGAAATTCGTAATGGCCATAACGAGTTCTGAAGGCAGTCTTCGGAATGTCTTCTTTTCAAACCCTCAGTTGGTGATAACCTGACCTTAGGTCAATCTTCGAGTAGACACTCGACCCTTGAAGCTGACCAAATAAATCATCAATTTTGGGAAGTGGATAACGGTTCTTTACCGTCAGTTGGTTTAATTCCTGATAGTCAATGCACATCCGGAATGATCCATCCTTCTTCTTGACAAACAAGACCGGAGCTCCCCAGGGTGAGGAACTGGGTCTTATAAAGCCTTTGCCGGATAGCTCTTTCAGTTGCTCAGATAACTCTTTTATTTCGGAAGGTGCCAATCGATAAGGTGCCCGTGCTATAGATGCAACACCAGGTACCAAATCAATTTGAAACTCCACTTGTCGAGTCAGAGGAAGACCCGGCAAGTCCTCAGGAAATACTTCGGGAAAGTCTCGAACTATTGGTACGCCCTTAAGTCGCTTCTTCTCCGACTTGTCTTTAACCTCCTTTGCAGTGACATGTGCCAAAAAGATAGGAAATCCTTTTTGCATGTACTTCTGCGTTTTCGTGCACGAAATGATATTTAATCGTGTCGCATTTCCCGGGTTACTTCCGTCACCATGTATGATTAAGGTTTCATTTCCCCAGGGAATGTGGACAATCTTCTCGGCACACACAATGACCGCTTGGTACTTCGACAACCAATCCATACCGATTATAGCATCGAAACTACCAAGTTCTACGGGTATTAAGTTGATTTTGAATGGGTGATTTAGTAAATTCTCTAATGGCGAGCAAATTCGATAGCGAAATTGTCTTAGGGCGACTAGTAATGTGTCTTGGCTTCTCGGCTTAGGATTTGGTATAAGATGATGCCAACTTTATAGTAAGACGGAGTGAAGGTCTGCTTAGTTGATATGGTTACTAATTCGATTTCCAAAAGTAAACGCGTTCTATGAATACGCACACAAAACATGATATAAGTAGAAAATTGTTTCCTTAACAATAGGTTTTTAGAGTGACTACTCTCAGCACGGCATGGTACCTTCCTGAATTATACATAGTTGATCAGGCCATGTATAATTGAGGACTAACGATGCATTGCTCATTTTCGTCAAAATAGCGTTAAAATTTTATGATATTCGTGAGAGTAGTTTGTAAGAGTAAATAAGGAACCTAAGTTAATATTGACGAAATTCTCATAATACGATAATTGGATAGATAATTTGAAATCATTCGTACAACTGAAATTTTAGGGAAATACAACGAGAACTCCTAAGGAGATAAAGTCTAAGATAGTTTCAACTTAGGATTTGCTAGGCAAGGCTAGTCAACTTTCTCTTTTAAGCTTCGATCTCATCCTTAATGTTGTTAGGGTCTTGATCGGTTTCTCTTTCTCTTAAGGTATGCACCACTCCATGTGCTCTAGTACCTCCAATTTGGTTTTTATAACTTTGGTTCTTTTGCTCTGGGCAATCGCTCCTACAGTGCCCTTGATTCCCACATTCATAGAAATAGCCTCGATAGTATTAGCCACTCGCTGGGCTACAACCCGCTCAATTTACTCAACACTCATCCCTTGATTAACAGTTGTCATCATTTCTTGAAAATCACAGGGAACAAAATGTATATGAAGTTTCATCCATAGGAAAATCATGCCACTCCGTGATCCCAACATATATGTAAGGTGAGACCACGTTATGCAGAGATATAAGATAACGACAACCATGGCGTAAATAAATCCTTATCATACAGTAGCATGATCATAACCAACAGCGTAGGTTAATACTTAATACATCGTTTACATGAGTAAAAGAGTACAAGCTTTTTATTAACACTACCAACCGAGTATTACTCAAGTTTAGTGGGATATAATACAAAACAAGCTACACTGACAAATCTATTTGTCTATGGGCCAGGGTGCCTCTCAAGATTCTAGATGCTAGCCTCTTATGTTATCTTTAAGTGACTTAATATTCTTTGGTGATGATAAAGGTAGTGCAGCAGCAACTCAGTAATGCATGCCTCAGTAGATGGTGATCGTGGAGTATGGTATTAAATAGACATCCGTACTGCACGGGATTTGGTCTCAAAAGACAAGATGATATGGTGTGGAGAGGTGGGTGATGTAGAAGCAGACTCATCAGTCTCAAATGCCTCTGTATTCTCAGCTTGAGGGGACAGGATCATCTGTAGGTACAGCAGAAGGGTCGGCCGGAGCTAGGTGCTCCTCCTCCTCCTCGTCCTCCTCATCCTTCTCAACATCATCATCATCGTTGTCATCATCAGATGACTCATTATCCAAAATTGTCTCCTTCATTGGCAGGATAGTCCGCAGGATCCTCCTCAGGGTCCTCTTCATCCTCCTCCTAATTGAAGTCAGCAATTTAGCCAAGTGATAGGGCTGTAGATGAGGCATCAGCAGATAGAGGCTGATCCTTCATTGGTTCCTCTAGCTCCACATCAAAAGCTCACTGTAATCTCTATGGCTCAGATTAATATAGACAGACGTATAGGTAACCGTCGATGATGAAAACATAACTGCTTGCAACGAGCAAAACTTAACTTATATAAATATATTATATAAGGCTGGTATGGTAAATACGAGTATGCACTTATGGCATAAATAACTTGATGTAAGGTTTCATATTCGATAGCTTAATGGTTTAGGTAACGCTTAGGAACCTATGAGGCTTATCGTAGCTACCTTGCTTTAAGAATATTCCCCTATTTATATAATAGCCTTATATAAATAATTGTAGAGTTGTTGCGAAAGAAAGGCAAAAACTCATCTTTGTATATATACAATATACCCTCATAGTAATATACGTACTATAATATAAACACGTATATCAATTATGAATGCATCTAGTCCCACTAATGCAATCAACTAGTGTATGCATGAATGTATGCACATATGTATGTCCCGTGTACAACCCCGTTGTATGAATTCGTTGTTTGAAAATGGTTATAGTCCAGCAAAAACATTTGACCTGGTTCTCTATAACCTTGGCTCTTGATACCATTCTGTAACACCCCCAAATTGGGTCGCAGCGGAATAAGGGTCCGGGGCGTGTTACTTCAAGATCAACAGCACAAGATATATAAGAACGACACAAAAAGTCGTTTAAAATGATACATTGGATTTAATTGAAAGACTTAATACAAAAGCATATAGCTTTACTTGTCCATTGTTGAATATTACAAAAGTTGACAATACATTCCCCAAAATATGATGCACCTAAATCCTTAAGCGTGCAATCCAAAATATAACCCAATGCATCTTTGGCATCCCATGCCTATTGATCTCCTGAAAAACTTGCTTAAATAAACGTCCAACAAAATTGTTAGTGAATTCATAGGTTGATAATCATAATATGCAGGACCGCAGACTTTTTAGTGATAATGCACACATGCAGTCTCCACAAAAAACTAGATTACATTTACACTAAGCTCGCACTGACAATGAAGCTCGACGATCTTGTTCGCATTATATTGCTATCACCAGTGCTGATGTTCTAACCCGAAACATGTAAAATTCGACATGTTGCTATATTGTCTCGTTCTTGGTGATAGCAAGTCACCCGAACGGGGAGGTCGTTTCCCGAATAGATCTATTAAATAACATTCGCGCTCACATAATGTAATTCCCAACTACATCTATGCAATTGACAGTTCATGATAATGGGCTTAACTGGGTTATCGGTACTTAGGCAAACATGTAATCAATACTTGCGTCCAATTTGTAAAACAAAGCATGTTTCCACCCCATAATTATAAATCATTGAAATCGTAAAAATGTGGGGCTATGAACTCACCTTGAGTTCAGATAATCCAAATACCGCAGATAAAGCGTCACGTAAAAGATCGAATGCAACCTAAATTATCATAGGTCGGATAAGTACCAAGTACTTAAATCTAATCTTATAGTTGTTACCTCGTACTATCGTTCGGGCTATCATAATTAAAGAGGTCATGACATGACGTTCGAGGAGTTAGGACACTTTAAATCGTAAATCCAACAACTCGTCGAAACGCCATCCGAAGAGGCCTCATTATGAAACTCCCTAGTAATATAGTACTTTGATAACCACATAATATTCTATATAGCTCAATCACCAACTAATGGTTTTGGTAAAATTGTGTTTAATAAGTTAAAACGTTTAAAATTACCGTTTTAATAAAACTAGCATAACTTTTGCGTTTTAAGCCCGATTCTTGCGTTTCTTATGTCCATCTTTTCGTATCAAGACGAGTTATCATAAATTGACATTTTACGTATTTTGACCCTCTGGTGAACAGTAACTTTTACTGTTCACATCAGACGTGAGTTTTATTAATACCGTATTTGTTGTCGTAAAACCCGTAAATGTCGTATTTTATTCGTTATAGCTCCGTTTTTAATGATTCTTTCGAGGACGTTCTCGTATTTGAAAGTTCTATATATTTATGAGGTTTACAAAAATATAACTTTCTGTCATGAATAGTAACTTTTATAAAAATAGTTTTATAAAAGTATTAATTGTCGTAAACTCGCGAAATTCATAACTCGTTCGTTATTAATTGAAAAATTCGAAATTCTTCTCATTTTGGAATCCTAAAAATATGTATTATTATTGTTAAAAATATTAACCTTGCGTTTATAATTTTTATAACAATGTTTTTTATAAAAATTTACTTACGACTTCGTTTTTAAGTATAACTGTTTTTAACGTATACTTTTTCGTTATTAATCCGTTTAACAAGTTTCTTTACTTTTTCGGAATCGTTCGTGAAAATATATTATTTATAAAACAATTTAAAATGAGTATGTAAGAATTCGAATTTGGACAGAATGTTATGCTTGTTTGTTAAGTCTGATTTTTGATCTTTTCTTTATAACTTTACCACTTTTTATTTTACCACAAGTCTCATATTATCTTGTTATTTTATATATCACCTTTTATATCCACTTACTTGTCCATAATAGTCCTTATGTGTCCAAGTTACCAAGGTTAACAAATCAATGATAATACTTAAAATTATAACTTTACTTAAGAAATCTCTAATTTACTAGTTTTGTCAATAATCATTTTTATACATAACCAAATAGGTACAAGTGTATTTCTTTCCATATGACCTTATTTTAGTGTTCTATTAACATGATTAAAAGTCCATATCATATTACATGTCTTATTGTATTTCTTTAAGTTGAAACATATTATGAAGTTATGAAAACCCTAATTAATCCATAATCATGTTTACACCAAAACCATATGATACAACATTTTCTCATCCTTTTTAACATGATGTAAGTAATAACACAATATATATAAGTGTGTAAAATGATCATTTCAAGTATATACTTCATTTTCATGAATAAAACCTAAATGGTGATTTAAGCTAAATAGAAATATCATATGCATAATAATGAAAGTTATAGCAACATAAAGAGTTTAAATGGACCTTATGATGAATGAGGATGATGATGTACAAGTACTAAACCCTTGTTTAGCCACAAAAACCAAGCTTGCACTAATAAACCCTTAGATTTCCTTAACTAAACCCTAACTTTCTTTTACTTGAGAAATACTTGTAAATAATTAATCAAGGCTTCAAAATACTTTGAGGTATCTTAGATATGATATGAGAGTGTATGTAAATAGGTTATAAAAATTTTGTATGGATTTGTGTGGTGGGGGTTTGAATGCCGTGAGCTTATATTGAGCCAAAAGGAAGATTTGTGAATTTTTCTCTAAGTGTTTATGCATGAAAGTGCTAGTTACTTGTATATATAATGCATTCTTAGTCAAAGGAACATAGTATGGCTCAAGGTATGGTCTTGGAGTCAAAGTATGGTGGGCATGGTGTGCCATAATGAGTATGGTGTAGACATGATGAAGTATGGTGCCATTAAAGAAGCATGGTGCTCATAAATGAAGTATGTTGTTGTTTTGACCAAATGGAAGAATTTTGCTATAAATACTAGGCACCAATATGCAGAATTGTTCGGCAAGTATGATATAGATGATTATATTTTTATGTATTGGGTATAAATGTGGGTATTTGTTGAAGCGTAGAAAAGTTTTTGTGTCGGGAGGTGCCCTAAACGCAATTTATCGGCGAAACGTTATACATCTATACGTATCCGATAAAAATAAAATGAACAAAGTTAATAATTATCCTCAAAATAATTATATAACCCTTGCTTGATCTAAACATTTAATTGTTTGGTGCCCGATTGCATTGAACGCTAATTTTTGACGTACGCGATTTGACTTAACGTTTATGATTTAAAGCAAATGCGTACAACACAAAAGGTACATTGCGGATTTATCAACGTCGTCAATGACTTGAAAACACAGGGTGTTATATAGAAGGTTTAGACAAAGGCTATAAATAAAGACCACTTCTCATACACACAAGTATGTAGATTTTAGCTTTTAGTTAGCTTTTTAAGTTTTAGCTTATTTTTCAGCTTATGTAATTTCCTTTTAAGTAATGTAATCAAGCTTTCATCAATGAAATTCAGTTTTACTTTATCATAAGCTCTTTTTGTTTTCTTTCATAAAGCTCCTATTTCTCTTCAAATATTAAGCTACTGTCTCATAAGCTCTTAATAGCTCTCATAAGTCTTTAAGCTTATGATAGAGCTTAAGTCAGTTTTAATCTTACTTAAATAAATAAAATCAGCTTAATACCTTTTATATTTGGAATTATAAGCCTATGGAAGGGGATTCAATCATGGAAGGAATCCCAAGGACTTTTACTAGCTTATCCATAAGGATAAGCTAGAGCTGTAGATAAGCTCTAAGAGCCTTTAAGCTTCTGTTAAGCTGAAGCCATTTGTAAGTTTTCTATTTACTTTCTTGTCCTTTAAATTTTAGCTTAAAATTACTTAAGTAGCTTAGATTTGCCTATTTGCTTATTAATTAAGCTTATTTGAGTTCTAGCTGCTAATTTGTGCTTAGTTTGATCTTCTTTTGCTTATCAATAATCTGTTTTAGTTTTCATAAGGTAGATCTTAGTTAATTTTAAAATTCTGTCATAAATTATAAAAACTAAAAAAATATAAGTAGCATTAGTTATATATCTTAGATTTTGTCTTATTTTTTAGCTTATATAATTTCCTTTTAAGTAATGTAATCAAGCTTTCATCAATGAAATTCAGTTTTACTTTATCATAAGCTCTTTTTGTTTTCTTTCATAAAGCTCCTATTTCTCTTCAAATATTAAGCTACTGTCTCATAAGCTCTTAATAGCTCTCATAAGTCTTTAAGCTTATGATAGAGCTTAAGTCAGTTTTAATCTTACTTAAATAAATAAAATCAGCTTAATACCTTTTATATTTGGAATTATAAGCCTATGGAAGGGGATTCAATCATGGAAGGAATCCCAAGGACTTTTACTAGCTTATCCATAAGGATAAGCTAGAGCTGTAGATAAGCTCTAAGAGCCTTTAAGCTTCTGTTAAGCTGAAGCCATTTGTAAGTTTTCTATTTACTTTCTTGTCCTTTAAATTTTAGCTTAAAATTACTTAAGTAGCTTAGATTTGCCTATTTGCTTATTAATTGAGCTTATTTGAGTTCTAGCTGCTAATTTGTGCTTAGTTTGATCTTCTTTTGCTTATTAATAATCTGTTTTAGTTTTCATAAGGTAGATCTTAGTTAATTTTAAAATTCTGTCATAAATCATAAAAACCAAAAAAATATAAGTAGCATTAGTTGTAGATCTTAGATTTTGGCTTATTTAGCTGTTTAATCATGTTTCATAAGCTTTGTATAAGCTCACTAATGTCTGGTATCAAGGTTTAGTCAAATGGATTAGCATCTTTAAAGCTCTTTTAATTCTGTCATCATTTTAAGGGGTGTTTGGTTTAACCTTGTTTGACAATCAAAAGTCAAAGGATTTTGTGCAATTTGTTTGAGTCAGCTTTGATTTCACTTATAATCATTAGGAAAAGAGTTTTTAGAATTTAGATTTCAAAAATGAATAAGTTAGGGGTTAATTTGAGTGATTCTGCACCAGGGTACTTTTTCTCTTAAATTTTCATTGCCAAAACTTTGATCCAAGCATTTTAGGATAGGTTTGTGTGTGCATTGTGTTTATTCACTTTCAAATAGAGTAAATAGTGCAGGTGTAACCATTTAGGTAACCTGCATTTCAATTGGTGGCTTTACCATTTGCATCAGCAGTAGTGACCTCAGTTACTACTGTTTGACTTTTGATCTCCATTTTAGAATAGCTTAAATAGGATTTAGGTTTTAAATCTTAGTAAGTTTTTAGATTACATATAGTTTAGTATAGATTAAGTATTGTTTTTCATTTTCTAGCTTATTCATTAAGGTAAATTAGCTTTTAAAAGTTCATATAAACCTCTAAAAACCAAAAACAGTAGTAACTAGTGTCTAGCTTTTATACTTAGATTTCCATCTTATAGAATTAGATTTTAAGCTTTAGATTAGTAGTGTAATAGTGGTTGATTAAGTTTCCAAAAGCTCAGCTTCTGTCATAGCTTATTAAGTTTTCTAGCTTATTTGGTTTTTGAGTTTCTAGGTTAAGTTCCTGAGTTTGCTGTTTTTAATCATAGATTTAGATATCTTTAAGTGTTAGTTGTTAAAATAGCTTGTTAGATTCAGTTTCCTTACATCATAAGCTTTTAAGAACAGCTTTTAGTTTCAAAAATGAGCTTAAATTGAACTGTGTGCAAGCTTTTTAGTAAAAATTAGCTTTTTGAACCTCAAAAAGCTACTTACTGTAACAGCAGCTTCATAAGCTGTTTTTAAGCTTATTATTGAGTATGAGCTTATGTTGTCTTTATTAAAGTTGCTTAAAATAGCTTAATTTACAACTTTGTGTTTTCAGTTTTGCAAAATAAAAAAAAGTAAAAAGGGTGTCTGCCAACCTCGAACCCAAGACCTCTCCCTCACATACCCAATGCGTTAACCGTTTTGCTTCAATAGCTCATCCAACCAAATTCCTTACCATTTAATTAATATAGTCATTTTTCAATTCATCTTTTATAATAAGCCGTAGCCTAATAAGCCATTTTCTCAGCTTATTTGATAAGCTGAGTTGTGTCTTTTATTTTTCTAGTAATCTTTGTTGCATTTTAGACTTTCCCTGAATTTTTCACATTTTTCCCTTTATTCTATTAATTTCTAGGATTTTTCGTAGCTTTAAAATTTAGAAAAATCATAAAAAATAGAAAAAAGTTTTAAAAAAATACAAAAAAATAGTTTTTAGTTTTATAAAAAGTACTTTTAGTTTTACGTTAAGAAAAATCACTTTTACCTCTTTTAGATTTTTATTTTTATTTTTGAGCTTTTATTTTTAATTTTAAAAATAGGATTTTAATTTTAAAAATAGTTAAAAATAGTTTTCTGAGTTTTTATGTTATTTTAGACTTTTCTAAGTTTAAAAATCATTTTTCTAAATTTTTAGGACTTAATTTGCTATTTTTTAGGATTTAATTAGATTAAAATAGTTTTTAATTCATAAAAAAATTCAAAAATAATCAAAAAAATATTTTTCTTTTTCTTAAAAGTTTCTTTTGTCCTATTTTAGGTTTAGAAATTTAGTTTGCATTTTTAGGGGTTAATTTTAGTATATTTGCTTAATTGTCGCGTTTTATTTGTTTCCCGTTAATTGTTTAAGTGTTTAATTGCTTTTAATTGTTCATTTTAATTGTTGCTTTTATTTAGTAGTTATAGATACTCAAAAATATCTTTTCTCTCATTCAAATCATAATCCAAGCTAAAGCAAGGTTTCAATTTCACAAGTCGTTGGGGAAACGACCCGGGTGATCATTCTTCCCGGTTAAATATACGTATTATATATTATATATATCTTTTAGAGTGAGCTTTTCTTAAGGGAGACTTTAGGAAAGTTCTTAATTGCTCTTTTGATATAGTATATTTTATATATAGTAAAATACTACTATCAGTGAGCAATAAAATGGACTTCCTTGTTGTGCTTTTGTAACTTTGCTGTGAAAACTTTGATCTTTCAACAATAATTCTGCTTCTTGACTTTATAGTTGGTGATCCATTTTCTTTATTGATCACATTTTTAAGGGACTCATCTTTCATGATACCTGAATCATCTATTTCATTGGCAGTATAATCATCATTACTTTTTGTATAACTTGCATCGTCATGCTCATCAACATGATCCATAATCCGCTTAGCTTCATTAGTAACACCAATGCCACACCATGCTTCTGCAACAAACTCAACAGTGTCTTTTGTTGAAACAATCCCTTTCTCTTCCATGACTTGTAGTAACTCCTCAGCTTTCCATGGTTGTTTTGCTTCACCATAACCCCATATTAGAGTTTTAAATGTTTTTAAATTTGGTGAAATGCCCATTTTTCCTGTTTGATCGAAGACCCTCGTAGCATAGTCCATCATTCTTTCACTGCACCATCCACTAATGATAGTAGTGAAAATGAAAACATTTAGGCTCACTTTTGACGCCTTCATAACTTGCAAAAGTGATTCGGCTTTCTCTGGCTCACCGGCTCGAACATAGCCCTTGGCCAAGATACTGAATGCATGAATGTCGGGTTCTAATCCGGTCTTGATCATTTCATCAAATACATCTTGGCATTTATCTATTAATCCTACTGAACACCATGCATTCATTATGGTACTAATGGTAATCACATCTGGTTTGACCCCAAATTCATCCATCAACTCTCGTGTCTGCAAAGTCATACAAACATGATTAGTTTTATCTTCTAGAACCCATTTTGGATTATTTAAATTCAAGCATTCTTAAAGGGTCAAAAGTATTGTAATTTTGATATTTAGAGACAAATAAGTGAGGAAGAGTAACAAATACCTGATATATAGGACACGTCCTTTCATAATTATGGACATGCCCCTATAATGCAATGTCCACCTTGTATTTTTTCCATAACTTTTGCAAGTTTGATCATCCCATTGGCTCTTTAAAGGCACCCTCATTGGCTAACCAAGCATTAAAAGAATAGCCAAGAACACGATGAGGAGAAAAGATTAGCCATGGTTGTTTTTGCATGTCAACAAATGCAAAACATTTTTCTATCCTGGCATATTGTTCTAAACCTTCCCTCCAGTCGTGCTCTGAGTCCTCTATGCAAAAGTGGAACATTCCGTAATCTGTTGAGTACCTGAAAACATCCCCAGTTGAGTAATACAAAATTCTAATTATACGATAAATTTGTTAATAATATATTTCTTACCAAAATTTGGCTTGGTTATCTGCTGGAACATAGTACATGGTCTCAGCAGGTACACCACATTCCCGACATGAATCCGGAGTGTCATTGAAAGATCCTGAATTAGGAAAATCAGGTTCATGGTTTCCGTTGTAACACCCCCAAATAGGGTCGAAGCGGAATATGGGTCTGAGAGTGTTACATCATAGATCAATGGCACAAGATATGAGAATGACCTCTATATGAGTCATTTGAAAATGATACATTAGATTAATTAAATTGATTGTTACAAAAGCCCATAGCTTATCTTGTTCATCCTTGAAAAGTGTAAAGATTTTAATACATAACAAATACTCCAAAATGTAATGCACTTAAATCTTTATAGTAATGTGACTCCAAAACAATGACCACCAATGTACCCTTGTTCTTGCCTTATTGGCCTGAGAAAAACATGCTTTAAAACATCAACATAAAGTTGGTGAATTCACAAGTTTAAGTAATGTACAAAGTAGGACCCCAAGATTTCCAAGTGTAAGACATGTAACACGTACAATATCTCAAAAGTAATTACGAAATGCACTAAGCTTATGACACTGAAGCTACAACATATATGTATGAAAATAATGTGCCTGTATAGATGTTCAACCAGCAACATATGAATTGTTCCGACATGGTATACATTCATTATTTCGGTACCTTCGAAACTAGTGAGCGCTACTCACCTAAACGAGGATGCCAATCCCAAATAGATCTATTCATAACATTCA